>LUCM01009096.1:193223-255969 GCA_008360955.1 Fasciolopsis buskii
ATATATATATATATAATGCAAAGAACACCTATTTGACAGCGTGACATTGTCACTTCGACGCGGTTATTATTAATACCGCCAGTACCAGTACTTCGGTTGGCATTATCAGTTTTTTTTGTTTTGTCTGTGAGCAACCAACTAGTCACTGCCCAGTGAAATACACTGAAACCTAGACAAAGTCGTGCGCATACGAGAGTACATCTTCTGAAATAACAAAACAAACGGATGACTATGGGGTGGTCAGATCGGCACCCCCCAGTGTGCAAGTATCCACTACTTGAGTGCAATGCCGGTCAACGATTGATCGTTTCTTGCGCCCCATCCTGGCCGGCGAGGTTACGCTGACATTTGGCTGTCTTATTTATCGAAGGACAAACATCCATACAGTCTGGGGTTTCTGAATGCGGCGATAGTGTCCAGTTGCTGTCAAACAGTATGATAAATGCCCACACGCAAGCATCAGATCGCGACGCAGTTCAACTAGCGCCTCCATCTCTGAACCGCGTGAAAGGAACTCAAATGATAAAAAACAACGACTTGTTGGGAGTAGCTATGTGCATGATGTCCATATATCATGTTTGGCGTTATCAATATCATTACTATCGTTCTTAAATGATTCGTCTCGGTCCTACCACCCCCTGCCCGATCACCATATACGGATGCTTATTTGGCCTACGTCCGCGAGCCACCACATATATAGAGGAGAGAACGGACTGTTGGCGTGCGTACGTTTTCGGTGACACGTTGACATAATCCTCGATGACCGATTATGACGCGGAACGTTATCAGCCAACGAATACACGCACAAAACTATTGAGAACAAGTAGTTAGCTTTGCGAAGTGCGTGAACCGCATGAGAAGCCTAGAGTTGGACCCCATCACACATAAATACACATTCGATTGTGGCTTCAGCAGGTTCGGCATTGTGACGGCGGTCGACTGAGAGCGTGGCTTACGGGGAAAAAGGAAGCCGACTGCTGACTTTATTATTTATGGATTGAGAAACAAGTGGCCGAAATAAGTGCCAGTGAGATGGATGGTCTTTCTGACACCACAACTTGTGTCCGTGCGCGTGTGCTCATTCGCACGAAGAAGTGGGAGGAAAATTATGGCCACTGCAAGAATGAAGCAAATTAAATGTTAACAGGAAACGGTTTTGACCACTGGCTAACAGCGATGTTTACCTAAGGCAGTGGAAATAAAGAAACTGTAATATACAGATTATGCCAACACAATACCGCATACCTAGACTAGCTCAGTAGAAACAATCGAATAAAGAAGTTAGCATGATTATAAGATTAAAACTTGGGTCCATTGCGTTAACCGTTCCTCAAGGCGACTGTTTAACCAATGGCCAGTTCCGTGGATTTGACATTGCCCAGTGTGAAGCCGTCACGCCGAAGAGTTCATCAGCAGATCTGATGATAGTGCTTGTACGTGTACGTGACAGTTATGTAACTCGTTTGACTATGACAATCCTCACTCATCTCAAAAATGATTTCGAATGATTCACCTTGCATGTTCACAACGTGTCCATATTTTGATTTGACAGGCGTCATTTTTACCCTCGAGTGAGAATGCATGAAGAAGTAGCTAAGGAAATTCGGATCGCTCGGCCAATTTTCCTCGGCTTACTTCACAACCGATGGCGAAAAATAAAATGCACGAAAAAACAGTGAACAAACAAACAAGGTGGAAATTGAGGAAATAATATAGATAAAAGAGTCCGAATCCCGTGCTCAAAATCGCTGAGTTAGAAAAACCAACGCTGCAATGACAGATAAACTAGTACTCACTCGATTTGGTCGGCCAAACGTCGCAGAGTTGAAATAAATGCAACCATAGCGTCACCACACCAGTCAGGGAATCGTTCTTGTAATTCTGCAGATTCGAACAACTGATCAGAATGCCAACCAAAAGAAGATAAATGTGAAGAAGTGAAATAACTAATCAAATAAAGCTACTTACCATAATCCAGAAGGAAAAGTGGATACGCGGAAGATCAAGAGTGACGAGATTCACAACATTCCTTGAGAAAAAACCAGTCATAAACTCAACTAAAACAATAAAGCAGGGCATGAAAAACCCTCTTAAAATGGCCCGTCAACAAAGTGACCTAGAGTCCAGTCGCGTGGAAAAAGCACCGCTTTGCGAAGTAACCGGACCAGTGTACTGTGCAAACCAATGGACGAAGAACGAGCAATCACAAGCCGTTGCCCGAAGATACAAAACACGAAGATGCGCAATGATTAAAGTTCCTTGATTTCTCGCGGATTGAAAAAATCAATTGCCTTTCGGAATCTATAGGTACGTGTGGAACACGTCAAAAGAGTTGAGCAGAACGGCAAGTCGCCTAGCTAACTTGGATGATAGAGCAGAGAGTTACTTGGATTAGGCGCTTACGGCTACCCTGACCAAAGATCCAAATCCCAGCACCATGGACCATTTACAGAATAGATGACAAACCACATTCTCCAGGTTGAAAAATTGATCCAAGAATTAGAGTAATCAGTGGCATTTCTCCCGCCACAACCAGACTGCCCATTAAGATGGTGTGACGGCTTGCGTGCCTCCTGGACCCAACGAGCTATACAGGATGGCTTATCTCATGCCGGAGATTCAATCATGCCTGGAAGGTCAATGGGTGGAAGCCTGACAAAGTAGTCTCCTGGTCCTCTTCAAGTCGGGATTGATATGAGTTTGCAGCTCAGTCGGAAAGACGAGTGGAAGAATAAGTGATATAAGTAAATGGGCTTCCGCTCAGCTATACATACCCCGCTGCCTTGCGGTCAGGTTCTTGTCTCCAAACCAATCTCTTTGCCCGCTCTGTGATATAGGAATCGAACTGGGCAATGGAGGAAAGCTGTGATCTAGATTACGCAGACAATGTTGTGTGTCTGTTCCAATTCGCAGACCACGCACAACGGGCGCTAGATAAACTCTCGAGTTCGGTCGCTCGGTTTGCCATGTGCTTTGCACCGTCAAAGTGCGAAGTGCTGATGCAATATTGGACGACAGCAGTGCCGTTTCCCTCACCTTGGTAGCTGTTTGTCAAACATGGTACCTCGGCAGTAGGGGTAAATACGCGTAAGTACGCGCAAGGCTCGAGCAGATTACGTTGGACTGAAGCACTTGTGGCGTCGGCCTGATATTTCACTGAAGTTGAAAGGCCGTGTGTACTGCGCCGCAGTGCGCTCAGTTCTGTCGTACGGTTGCAAGACGTGGAGTATGCGTGCGGGAGATGTTTCTCGGTTAGAGGTTTTCGACCACCGTTGTCTGGGTAGTATGGCTAGGACTGGAATCTAATACTGGGTGTTGACTCTCAGAATACCTCATATCATCGTATGAAACATAGTAGACTATACTGGTTGGATCAAGTGTTGCGTATGGCAAACAATCGTCTACCATACCGTGCCCTACTCTGTGTTCCTCCCAATGAATGGAAGAAGCCATGTGGAGGTCAACACATGACTTGGCAACGCGGGATGAGAAAGTGTACAGCAAACTTAGGTAAAGTAGGCGTCTCACGTCATCGCGGTTGGGATCCGAAAGACTGGTCAACTAGCTGGCTGGAGACACTGAAGGATATGGCAGTGAACCGTGGACAGTGACGATCGTGTTGTCCTTTTCCATCGAGTCAGAATGATTGAAGGAGTGCGTTTGTACAGTTAGACTGTTCCGTACATATATAAATATATATATATCCGATCGTGTGAGAATTCATGCAATACGTGTACAAAAATCCTGGAATTAAGCAAGGGACACAGCAGAGGACGTTATTTCCAATTTTTCACAACTCATACAGGAATTTATAGAACTTCCCAGAATGCAGTTTTCATGCGGTCAGCGTTCACGAGTGGATGGGTCACTGTCAAACACTATGCGTCCGTGACTTCTCGAAAACGAAATGGTTGAAATGACTATCGCATACCGTTAGATCAAAGCCACAGATCTTCCTGCTGATAGTTGGGACTTTGCTTTCGCTAAGCTTTTTATCATATATGACTTATTGGGATCCTACGTTGTTCTGTACTTCAAGTTCTGACGTCATGGTTGTCGGCCCCCGTTTCACTGTGTAGGGGCTACGAGGAATGCTTCTTTTGTCACATGTCCTTAAAGTCTTTAAGACGTTCGATCAAAATAACAACTCCGCTACAGTAGAGAGTTTGACCTCATGAACTCGGTCTGTAATAAACAACTAGAGGCGGCACACGTTGAATCTTCATCAGGCTGTTTCGTTTGTCGTCACCGGCGAAGATGCAATGAAATGATCATGCTAGTGAGAGTTTTCGTCCCTTTTATGTTTACTATTTACTTTTTTTGTTATAATGTCCAGCGAATGATGCGATTCGAAAGTCGTTTGTTAAACACGGATATTCTCATAGTTACAACGATTAATTCACGGTTTCTTTTTTACTCCATCACCAAAGCCACAGTTCCATTTAGCCCCAGTAAACTTCTCATCGATTAACCAGCCAAAACAGCAGCAGCAGCACAAAGCATGGTAGATATAATAAAGTTCAGAAAATTAGGTATCCGGGTTGGTTATTGCTCCAAAACGGTAAAGTCATCCTCACTTTTGCTCAACTGACTTTGGCTATCTTTCCGGTACTGACCTTGGAACCCCTATCCTTCTGCACACCTGGACAGCTGTAACAACGAAGTTTCTATTCCACCGGATGTTGTCAAACTATTAAGTGATGAAATATGCAAACTTTCTCAATTGCCATGGCGATTACAAATCCTGGATACAACCAGTGGACGGCGGCAACAGCGGAGCGTAGTCGTCCGGAATCAAACAATTAGTCGATTCACATTTCCGGATACTTATCGCCTATCCGGGACAGATAACCTTATGGGGAAGACTGCATAGTTCAACATTTGCAGTTCATCAGATTTTAGAAGCGCTTACTATCAAGAGTTCTTAAAGAAAAATGAACGATGGTAAACGGTTTTCGAAGTATGCAGCAGCCAACACCGATTTGTCCGAATATTGTTTGAAGTTCATAATGTAGTTACACGTCTTTGGAGTACGATAAATGAACATGTCCTAAGCAGCAGATCGAAATCCTCATAATGTATATATATACCGGCTTGAAAACAAGCATGGTGTCGGCGCAACAGCATGGGAATGGTACTTTACAGAAAGGGGAGAAATAGCAGGAAAGATAGTAATAAACCACACCAAAACGATTGGTTTTTTGTGTTCTCACCGTAAACATTTTGTGATTCTTTGGTTGATTTCGGAGCATTTTAAAAGGGGATGTATTCTACAAACAGGCCACAACACCAACGACTTCGGTTCTGGACCACATTTCTGAGCATCTCCAACCAACAACAATCCTCATCTCTTGGGTTCCAACCAGGAAGGGAGGAAGCCCCAACCGAAGCCAAAGCTGAAACTAAATTCCTTATAGCTTTACGCCAAGTCATAAACTGGCTGCTACGTCCTTTCTTCCTGTCTTGCCCAGGACATGCAAAAAGCGTACGAAGTCCTTCAGCTGTATGAAAAAAGGCCCGTGCAATAGTTTAAGGCAAACCAAAATTGCAAAATCCCTTTTTTCGGTGCCCACTTCAGTCGGACTCCAGACTAACAAACTACCGCTTTTATGTATAGCATGAAAATCGGTAACAGGACAAGGGTTAAGAAGGCACAACAGTGACACACTGAGCTGTTTCAATCCTCTAACAGCGTAATACATCAGAAAATCGCACGGCTCATATTAACAACAGAATCGAATTTGAATTACTACGAATGCTTATGGATGACGCATCTGTCCAGAAATTATAATCCATCAGTGGAATCATCAAGAACGACGCATGCTATCAGGCCGTTATTAGTATCCTTTGCTGCGAATACGACTCCCTATGAATGCATGTTTACTAACTTTCGAAGGCCTGCCATCGCTACAGGTTTCGAAACACGGTCATTCTTTGAGGTATGACTTGGGCAGTAACCATGAGTAAGCTGAAATATGTAGTCGTCATAAATGCGAAAAAACAGTACCTTTTCGTCTTCTGGCCACCGTAGAACAAATGATTTCAGCATTGTCTGTTTCCTTTGCCCCCGAGTAACGCTTCTCTTTTTAATGTTCTGATTCTCTTATTAGTGAAAACATAAAGTACATTGTTTTCATGAAAGGAGGCATGGCCAACAGAGGGATGACAGATGGGGACATTGGTTGATGGTGAGAGGGATCGAACCTGCGACCTTTATATTGAAATACCGTCCGCTCCGTTTATGCCGCAAATAATCAGTCGATTTAATCTCGCGTCTACTAACTCCAGTTCCCACTAATTCTAATGAGAAAAGCCAAGTTGACAAGACAAAAAAGTTCCTTTGTTACTGAAAATCAAATAGCTTGTATTGATCTCCCATGACTAACACTAACTCATGGATTCTTCTGCCGGATAATTCGGTCCGTCGGCATTCATCGAATTTGCGTGGCGGCGTTTTCGCCCAGATTATCGATTGGTGTGGTTGGTGTCAAGTTCCCACAGCTGTGTTGATCACTGACCTGGGTAGTGGTTATGGTGAGTCAACACTAGCTACTCTTACATATTTCGCTTGCACATACTAACATTTTGTATGTCTGTTTAGCTCGCATGCCTCTATTTTAACTAAAACCCACTAAGCGTTGTATTCCGCAGGCCACTAGATAATCGATCGGTCTGATGCATTTCACATATCTGGAAGTGTCTTCAAAAATAACAGAAGCCATTTAATCTTTATAGAGAGCTATCACCTGTCTAGGCGGCGCAGAACCCAGCCCAAGGGACGTTGCCCTGTCTTGTTTCGCTTGTTGCATTAGACGGACGAGGCAAAGGATGTCAATCGGAAGTAGAACGTCAGCTAAGGGGTCAAGGGAGGGGAATTCGTGTACAAACGATAACGGTCATCTAGCAGAAGTGCGTTTTGAAAACGGATTTTTTCTGCCGGATATAAGATTTTACCAAGAAAAGCATCAGTGATTAACTTGGCGTTATCGTTCGCAATCAAGGTTAGATTCAGGCTGATCATGTCAACACTGGTCAAAGAATACTGGTCCCGCTCGTCCATGCTCGATTCTTTGCACCCAAACTGTGATCACACTAAAACGCTAGATGATCAACATCACCACACAGTAGGTCACATGGATGGAATTGGAAAACCGCATTGCCTAGCGTGCGTTCAGAATAGGTCAGTTCTTCTAACGACAGTAACTTTGGAACCTGGTATCGGTCGTTGCTCAGGTTGACCGTTTTCATGCGGTCCTGATCACTGAGTTGGATGTTTAGGTCGTAAATGTTCGATTATAAATCGATCAAACATTAACGCGTAGGTGCTATTGACTGCAGTCATCTGTATTCATGGGATGGTACTTCTTAGGCCTAATTTCGCTTTTCTACATTAATTTGAATAAGTGATGTGGCTATCACCATATGAGTTAATACGCGCAGACCAAAACGCCAAGCTCAGTGAACTAGAACGTGAGAAAAAAGTCCGATGAATTTTCAAGCAAGTAATACAAGATCTTTTCTGGAGAGTCTGAAGAACGAAACAAACAGATACAGTTTCCACGTAAAAAGCTACACTAGGCAGATTTGCCTGTTTTCGAAGTTACAATACGAGCTCCTTTCATTCTACACAATATTAAGATAAAAACCGCTGGACCACAATGACTTGATATCTAATGTCCAGTTATAGCATCACCCTTCTAGTCGAACATACTGGACAAAACATGCCCGTCTAATTAGCTCTATTAATGAACTATCGTTTTACCGCAAAATACGAATAAAGAAAACGACGCACGGGATTTTACACTAAACGCGAAAAACACCGAAGCCGACAAATTCTTACCGGTTTTTCAACGGACGCTTGACAAGAAACGTGCTCCTGGCATTGTTCTAATGCGTCCAGCATAATCTCCTCGTAGGCCATAGGCTGTGGAAAGCCCAAATAATGATAGTAATGATAATAATAATAATAACATTGATAAGAAAATTTACTCTATCAGACAACAAAGTCTACAGGGCTTTTTGCTACCATTTTCTGGTTAAATTTCAAAAAATGGCTAAAGCTGAGCTTACAATTAAGGGAGAGAAATAGAAAAGAAAGTATAATATCCTCGGAGAAACTTCAAGAATCAGATCGCCGAGATGAGCGTATAAAAATGCGATAGCAGAAAAATACGGTTCCCATTCGACAGATGCAGATCACATTTTTGATTGATAGCTTACTGACCGACTCAAAAAAGTCCGGACGCAACCGCGGCGGAATCCCATTGCCAAACCATTTAAAAAATAACTAAAAGAACCAGAATGACAGACTGCGTGCGTCGAAAAAACAGTCAGTAAACCAAAAAATTATTCTGAAAGCGTGGTGGTATGGATGGCGATTAGCTGATAACTGGATCGTTAATACGTCTAACCTAATGAAGACATTATTTATTTCTATCTCAATCCAAGTTTCGAAGCCACGAGTGCCGGTTTTAAGAAATCAAGTCAAAAGCATATTAACGTGAGTAAAGCAACAATGGGGAAACTCGACTGCCGAATGCAAACGAACAACCAACTGGTTATTATCAATCAGCACAGAGTGACACGGACAGCTGTTGCATCTGAAGAACAAAGTAGGAATTGCATCGCGAATTACCAGATCCAACGGAAAACTGACTTATTATCGTTATTACGACATAATTATCATAACCTCGGGCGATTTTTCGACATGCCCTAGGCTTAGAGTAGGCTGCTCAAAGTGAAAACCTCCCTAAATGCTCCCAGGTGACCTGCACCTCAATAGCCCCTGCTGAAGAAGTCCTACGCACCGTTTTCTCCTGATAGAAGTGCAAGGACGAATGCGAAAGCTCAACGCTCTACACCGGGTTGGCTAGTCTTTGGCAAGCAGTCTAGGAGAGATAACGAAACCCCTATTCCAAACATAACATAGGGCTGTATGCTTACCAGCATCTGTAGTAGATGGTTGCACTACGCACCTAGGACGTTTAGTCCCATTAGATGGGTGCAAAAACTGAGTAATCAGTCACCAGTCCCTAGTGGGTTACGTGACTCTCAGATCAGGGTAGGGTTTCTTAAGGAAACCCACTAGTTCGGTTTAGGAAACCAGGTGGTACCCAGCCTAAAACGAAATCACCGATCCCGATAACTGATCGACGACGTGGAGCTGCAAGGTGGAGAGGCTCGTTGCTTCATCCTTCGCCACGTGATTTGCATAGATTTGTGCACTATATATATATATATATATATCAACATAATGATTGACACTGGTGAGGCTGGAACATTTGGTCAGCGAGGCGATAACCTCTGGAAAAAGTTGACCACAACCGGTCAGAGAAAGATGTTGTAGGGTTTTCGCGGAATCAGTGATTCAGTAAGATTCTACGATAGACGGCCTCAGAAGTGGTCGTGCGCAAATGTATGAAAGGAAAATGAGATGGATTTGAAATCAAAACATCCAGTTATGACATCATAAACTTCCCAACGAAAATCACTTACTTTATCCTTAACGGTAATCTCGGAGGAAGACTTCAAGTTGTCATCCAACTCGGCCTATTGCAAACCTAAGTAGCTCTACATCACTAAACGTTTAAGGGTTATGATTGCCGGTTCTCTTAGGGCTACGAATTTTCGCGGTTATGGAGATGCACCTATTAAAATCCTAATCACGTAACTCACACTCGATGAAATAGACAAAAACAGATCAACCATTTAAACACATGTTAAGACAATTTGATTGCAAGCCCGATACTTTTTTTGTGAGACTTGGACTATGGAATGCCGAGCAGATTCAACCACAAGGGAGGGGGAGGCACAAAGCGACATAAATGAGAAACAGTCCGAAATAGGACACATGGCTCAGGAACGACAGGACACTGACAAGTAAAAACGATGTCAGAAAGGTGAAGTCTGGTTCAGGAGCGAAAATTCGAATTCGTTCACTCCACTCCAATCCACGTTTTAGTTTTATTAGAGTTCAAAAATCGGATTTTTTATAAATCGCCAAACAACGTGTTGAGTGGAACATCAAATTGTGCCACGAAGTAATCACTTAGGTGCAGGAGCAGCAATTAGCCCGGAAATTTCCTAAACACGATGACGCTACTGATTACCTGGCAGTAGGAAATAAAATCTCCAAACTATAAATTAATCTGGGCGATGCTCACGATAGATTTGGCCTTTTGGAAAGAATTCCACGATAGTGTGTTTACCCAATTATTTCTGTCTCTCTCCTTCTTTCTAAATCATTTATGAAAAGGTGAAGCACACAAACTCTGAGAGGGGGCATAGGTGCCCGGGCTTGAAATGAGTGGTTTTACGGCTGGTGATCGCATTCTTTAAAAAAAACTGGTGGCCGTTTGGTAATTCAGCTCTATAAGACAAAACATCCTAAAGGCAATCCACGTTTTCCGTTTTAGCACAAATTCGACTGCAAAAAACTTAGCGAAAAACGTCAAAGAAAAAAAAATTTTAACGGGGCAGGAGAAACGAGGGTCACTTGTGCTAGTCTAATCTCGGCGTATAAACGAAATGGTCAAGAGGTGAAGTGCTCAAAGCTTCTCGGTGGTGTGCACAGTACACAAGCATGATTGCCATCCACGTGTCTGGATTAGATTGCCAACGGAATAAGCAATTCTTACTAGAGGATTACTTTCGCAAAGTTTTAAAGGTGATCATGGAGTATGGAAATCTAAGGATGTGATACTTCGGCAAGGACGGCTGTGCAGATTGCCTTCCAAAACTAGTTATCAGTTTTACGCCACCTGGAAGCATCACGAAAGAGGCATGCTTACCTGCCAAAAAAATCGGTTCTCTCTTTGAGGGGTTCTGAGGTTGGTGTTTAGGTCGCAACCGTTTCATCACCAGTCGAAGTGACATCGTCAGTGCAAGTGCACAGTTGTCGGGGTTTTCTGTTTATAGGGTGCCATTGATTTTGACCTTGGAGTCCCTCGACAACCTTGACCTGGGAAATATGCGTTTTTCGCTTGACCTGTTAGTTTGACCTTTGGCCTTAGAAGACTAAGATCCAGCCTGAGAAGTTTGACCCAGTTAGTTGCGCGTCGTTGTTTTTATTCCGAATATGTGAACATTGTGTGATTCAGTTCCGTAGACAGATCAGTAAAAATGACAGATATGATTATGGATTTGGATGCTTTGAATTTCGATTCTCTCCTTTAAGTGAGTCATTTGCCTCTGATCCGAATGTACATGTGATGCAATTCCAAATGCCTATTGACTGAATTATTTGAAGAATATCAAGCTTCTAAAACCTCCCTCGAGTGCCTCGTATTTTCTTGATCCAGGATCTCAACGTTATCCAGATTGAAGTTGGGTCATATTTGGTCTTCATGGATGGATATGAAAGTGGATCGTCTTCTTGTCGCTAGTTTGTGCTTGTACATTCGAGTAGCCACCGTTTACTCGATTTGATCAACATACTACTTGTCACAGTCCACGTATTTGATCCGTATGAGTTTGCTTGCAATACATTCTTGTCTCCAATGTGCCGTTGGTGTTCCGGAAATGTCAGCTTTCCAGCTTATCCGATTTCATGGTGAAGTTAATGTCTGTGGATAAACTGTTGATTATTTCGTATGTATCTCTAATATTTGACGGTTTGGTAATGACGAAGGTATCATTAACACAAATGACTCGAAGTTTCAACGAGAAATCCAGATATGAGTGAGCCCATTGGTCTTCCTCGGATTTGTTTATACATGTCACCTTTAAATTTGAAGCAAGAGTGTAGGGACATTTCCAGCAGTTCATAAATTGTTTGTTTCCAGTGTTTTGTCCGAGTAATGTTCTCGCAGTTCTTTGGGTATTTCATTTGCTATAACCAGGCCAATTGAAGTAAACAGAACGGTGACGTCAGATGAGACCACCGCTTCGTCTTTTTCCAGAGTGACATCTTTTAGCTTATCAAAGAACTAATGAGCGTTCGTCACGGAGTGGTTTGATCCACTTATCAGTGGTTTCAGACGTCTCTACAGTACTTTAGCTAACCTGTTAGTTGCAATTCCAGGAAGGGAGACGGTGGGTCTGAGTGGAGTGCCTTCTTTGTGAACCTTTGGCAATCCGTAGCACTGTGCAGTGTTTGAGGCCACAGCCCCCATTTTCCAACATTCTTCTCTGGTGATCTTTTGCAAGTCTTGTAACATCTTTAGGATCTTATTGACCGCCTTTTTCAGTTTTGTGGTTAGGTCATTGTCGAGTAAACGGTAAGTGGTTGTGTCGTACAGTAGTTGTTTCGCTTTCGCCATTTAGTCTATCTTGTCCAGAATGACCATCACTCGTCCTTTGCCGGCCGGCAAGATGATTATGTACCCGTTCTTTCTCAGACTACGTACTATGTGTTCAATATCCGAGAGAGCGTTGAATGGTCTCGCATGAAGCACGCCAGGGCCTATGATCTGCCTCAGTTTGTTTGATGTGTCCTCTGAGAAGCGTTTGCAACCTAAACGCCAAGCTCAGCGATCAGAATCCCAAGAAAACCAACAACCTGAGGCTACGATCAACACAAATTTTCAAATCCACTGAAACCAGTCACCAGTGTACGGGATTTAACCATGAGAAGGCAGAACGAGAAATGTGATCACGCAAGTTCGGTACAGCTCAATCTGTGTACTTTCAGTGATATACGTAATACACAATAGATGTGTCAGATGCCAGTAGTTATCTGGCAGTGTATATGATAAGACATAAGAATTGGATTTTAAAACCCACACCGACCAAACTTCGGATTCAAATAAGACGATTGATTCAATTTCGATGTATTAGAGCCGCCGGCTTTTCCATATACGGGAAGAGTTACATGCTACCCGGTGCAAACAGGGAAACGGCTGCCATTTTGATGGTTATCCATAAATAAAGTGGGGCCATGTTCATCGGAAAAGCGCTCTCCGACAAAAAAATTCGTTGGTGGAACAGTCATCACACAAATGCAAAGCGAAATTTAACGGGATTATAACCTCCTGTCACTCTTCGAAACATCACACGTGAGCGCATGTGTACAAACCGAATCTCTCAGACACCGGCTTTATTATAACTCCCGAGAATCATTGGTCCCTTGAGCTGAAAGAGTTCAACTGTCGGTCACCAAACTCCCAAAGATTTACAAACTTTGTACCTGGCTGTGCTGCCTTGCAGATCGGATGGTTTGACCGAAATCTCGGAGTGAGAAGGCCTAAGATAATCCTCTACCACATATATATACATATATATATATATATATATATAATATCCATAACAACAAAAGCTTATTTCACATATGAGCAAAATTAAAAAAACTCCGAATGGGATCTATACGTACTGGTCACTGTTCCCTCTGACATGTTTTTAGACAGGCCATTTTCAAGTGGAACCAAAAATGAAAAATAATCATGAGTGAATAAGCAATCAAAAAAACGGAATTATGCGAATTGAAGTGGACGATTAGCAAACATGATTAGCTGCAACCTACCGTTCTGGTGGTCCCACCTTCCGCGTCATTCACGTCAACATCCCACGTTTCTTTAAGCTGCAACGCTTCGATGGCTACGTTACAAACAACAACCGAGGAGCGTTGTAAGGTTGAGAACCGAGGTAGAAAAATGAATCAAATAGGTCAAAATTCGAGTTTCGTCAGCTAAACGCTATACCAAACGACAGAAATGGAATTCGCAAAATTACTTACAAAACAGCCTATTGTCTAGCGGTCAACAGCAATAGGCCTATGGGACACGTTTCATTCTCGGAACTAGCGAGGAAATCATCCGCGTGTGTTGCTAAAAACCTACCCCATCCCTCATTCTTAAAATACGTGTTTTACGTATTAACCTTGAGCGCGTCCATCAGTATAGCAGTCATAAGGAACACTGCAAAAATAAACATTAATAACGATAATCATAAATTCGGAGGAAAGGAACGGAACCAATAATATCTCGGTTTTAAGCGGATAGTGACAGTAGTAGCTGCATTTGTCCTTGACATGGTGCCATAACATTTTATACAACGAGGATTTTGCAAGTTTTGCCAGGAGAACAATCCATTTTTCCCAAATAGCACCCCATGTTTCCAGTAACGCTTGAATCGCGAAACCCAGGAAACCATGGTATTTTAATGATTCTCAATCAATGGAGATGTGTATCATTATCTTGGAAGATTAGTAGTTCGAGTCATTGATTCTTAAGAGCAACTTACGTTCCGTTCTTGACATTTTGCTTTGTCAACTACGCCCCAGAGAATGTGTATCATCCTTATCGTGCTCGCACTGTGGGATCCAATCTCGCAAACGTCTTTTTCAGCCTTCACTATTCCGGAAATGGAACGTTTCTGTTTTCCACACTCTAATAACCCTCTAGAGGCTGTTACCTCGAAACAGACTTTCGAGCTGTAGGGGTGTTCATCTGTTATTGGTTAGATCATCCTTCATGCGAAGGTACACAGGAACACCCGCCGCAAGCTAGAAGACAGCAGTTTCGTCTCCGCAGTATATGAGGTCTCAGCGCTAACGTGCAACTGTGGCGGGTATTAACTGTTTAGGACCTGAGAGGGGAGCTTATTTGAGTCATCTGGTAAGAAGCGTGATAACTAGATCCGAGCATATGCAGCCAGAACGACAAAAATCAAACCCTTCGTTGAGGGAAAAGACACCCTTTTGGAGCTGCATACGTGACTTCTAAACGATGAATGACTTCCAAACAGAAGGTAAACATGCAGTAACGGTCTATAGAGGCGAAGAAGGTCACGTTTAGCTTAGTGCCAGTCAAAGAAACAGTATCAAGAAGTGGAGGAAAGACAAAATCAAATCCAGTTGTTGCGTCTGAACTACGGTTAAAATGCATTTACGAAGGCCCTAAAATACTTTGACTCACCGATCTGGGCATGACGGAAAATGCCACGAACTGCATGACGTCGCAGATCGTGTGCGAGTCGCGAGAACACGTCACAAATTTCGACAGGGAGATCACTGAGCGGCAGTGTGTTCAAACAAGTTCTAAATAAGCAAAAGAAAAAAAAGAAAGGATAAGGGATTGGGCGAACTCTTCAATGCGGATCTCACAATCTGCAGAGATAATAATAACATGATATAGTGAGGGTAGCGACCACCAAAAGGGGGAATACACACCCGAAACAAAACTTAGTATGTAGACAACGCGTGCAATGCGGTGCGGAAATCCTTTCACTTTTCACGTCACATTTGATCAACATCACAAAGGACAGGCTGTTCACCAGACATTTGATTTAGGTCCGAATAGGGAAAGACCATTTGTTGTGCCCATTCAAGGAGTAGAGAAATTGCTACTTAACTGTTTAGTGTTGATCTGACGGATCTACGAGGAAAAAGGATTCGGCTAACTGTGCGACAAGCGAATGCAAGATTGCTAATTTTATTCTGGGTAAATCTGCGCAGTATCGATGCTGCTTCACAAAAAAGTCGCAAGAAGTAGTTTTGTACATTTCACTTTCACGTGTTCTTTCTAATAAAAATCTCAAGGTTCACGCTGCCATATGACGACTCAAGCAGTGGCCATTTTCCTTCTCACTTTCAACGGAAACAAGCTGATGTTTATGCCCGTTTCCAAAATTACTTAGTCCTCGACGAATTTGAGATCTGGTGCAATGATTTTATTCTTCATGCGTGACTGCATTGGGAGGGGCATATTCTGCAAAGTCCAAATAAAGCTGATCTAATGGAGGTTGGATTGGCTGAAATGTACTTAACGTCTCTCTGATGTTATGATAAGCAACAAATGGTTGTTTAGGCGCCATGCGATCGGTCACGGTAAGATCTGAAACACATCTCAGAGATGAAAGCGATCTCGGCTACCCGGCCCAACACGGTCAAAAGGCAAAAAGTCCTTAGAGCATTTTCGGCGGTAATCGGTCATAAAACCGAAAGGTTTGGAGTGAACAAACATGACAATCCAACGCAGCAAACAGTAACAATTAATCGAATGACTGGAATATGATTCTTATTCAATCACAAAGTGATTCCTTTCTTTGAAATTGCCAAACAATCGGGGAAATCCAAATCCAAAAAGCTCCTAAGGTTCCCATCGTCGAAAAGTTTTGAAGATACGCAATTGGTGGTTGCATCAGACTTGCTATGAACGCCCGCAGAAATGCACATTCTGAGGTACTTCACTATGCACAATCAGCCCTAACCTCGTCATTTAAAACCAAGGAAGCAGGATAAAGCTGCTTCAGCTCCGGATAAGCCATTGACAGCCCTTCCGGAAGGATTTGTGGCCAGTATGTCCCACTCACATTCGTTTCTTCTCAATTCAAGAGCACACTGGATATGCGGTATTGATAACACAGACCAAGCAGCTCCACTGACCCGGGACTTCCAATGTGTTAATCACCAGTTTCTTCGAAGTAATGCTGGAATGTGGCGGGGTAATTTTATCTGCAACACTGACGTTAGACGTAGGGTAATGGGTAAAAGTTTAATACTCAGAAGAGACGGTGAGGTGTTGGCTCATGGACACAAACCGACTGCCTCAGAGTTCGTTGTTCTTAGAAGAAGGCGGTAGTTACAGGACAAATAGAGGTGGTCAGTCCATGACGCAGTGAAAATCTATGGAAAAATTAACCATGAGCCTGTCCGCAGTGCGACCAATTAAAATTCTTGGTTGGGTCCCATGATATCCACTCCATGTGATGTATAAAAACAAAGTCAGACGACTCAATGTCGCGGTTAACGGGGTACTTATTTTGGAAATCTACCTATTAAACCCCGTTATCCATTGTTCGTTTCACTTCTAAGTAGACAGTATTACGACATAGTAACCAAAACCCGAGCACTTCGTCGAAACGTTAGAAAAACGTGGTAGCACATAACCCCTATGTTTGGGCATTGTAAGTGAATGATGAATCACCTCTGAATGGAATCTAAACTTATGATGGTGAAAAGTGTAATCAACGGTTAAATATTACAAATATGACGAGGGAAAACTTGTCCATTCTCCGTTGATATATCTAAATGTATATCCTGTGAAAACAAGTTCGGCTTATATTCAAAGGTTCACACGACTCAGTACGGATCCTGTGGGAACGGAATCGTAGGGAAGGAACAAAACTATGGGAATGAAATAAGAGATAGTACAGGAGCCACCACACATATTTGGGTTCTTCCAGTAACACTTTTTGTCCGCTCTGATCCAATGGGGTGCTACGTTAGCCCTTCCCCTAGACCGAAGTAGAGTTGACGCAAGGAGCCTAAATCCGGCCCTGTGACCAAGCGGTCTAACCTGCAATGCAGTTGAACAATTTGAGGGTCTCGCAATCAACTGCGGACTGATTTTTCAGTCCATATTCCCTTCGGTCAGACATCCAAAATGCCCAATACATTCTTCAGCTGGTGACCCTAGGATCGAGTGCTTTATTAAGCTGCCACTGATGCTCTTGGAAACGAGACTTAACCGGCTTCATTAGACTACCTGGCAGACAACTCGATGGACACCACAGAGCATCCGTCTACGCCCCCTTACTTTAGTGAAAACACCACCACTATGAGAGAGGGATGAGCAGGACTTGTTTAGCAGAAGCTACTTGAAATTTAAGGCTGATTTGGAGCAGCTAGAGAAGTTTCCAGAATGGATAGCTAGTTCGAAGCCTGAGACACTTACCTTCGACATTACTGAGGAGTCTGAAGGTACACGTCCAGCCTGTGAAGAACGTTTCTCAGAATATCCTATGACTCAGTCTTAATGTTGTGCTCACAAATGAAACTTCTCACCAGCTACATTCAGCATTGATTAACTGACACCCAAGACGCAATGGACGGAGACGTGACGTGTTATGATGATAATAGTAAATGCGGTAGAACAATTAAAAAAGTTGCCTTTCCATCACAGTCCCCCAATTAGAAACAGAAACAGGAAAAAAAAACTGACCGGAATTCACGAATACATTCGGGCAACCAGCCTGTCGTCACCGCATCCAATGTCCCTCCAGTTCCCACGGACTCGAGAACCTCTTCGTGAAGACTATTAGACAGGAAATGAACCAGCTCAAGATTCAGGTTCTTGTGGACAGGGGATGGGAAGAAAAAGGAACGACAAGTATTTGAAAGTGCAATTCCACGGAATTAATGCAACAACTCGTAGTCAGAAAGTGCGGTGGAGTACGGGACAATTTTTCTGCCGAAACTGATGAACAAAAAATTAAGGAGTGCTTCACGGAACAGAACGTCTAGGATCAACCAAATCACTTTTGTGACATATTCGACATATGAGTGCACTGGAAGGGGGATGCCCTATTCCCACAAAGGTCCACTACACGGGGGAGGTAAGGGGAAACTGGCAACTGTAACCCTGAAGTGGCATAAAACTGCATAAGGTCTCTTAAGGTCATGTGTGGTAACCATCCGGACAGCAGTGAGTTGTCGTCTACCGCCAAAACGATAGATGGTGGATCTGGAATTCAAACCTGTGACCTTTTTTAGTGACAGAAGCTTACTCCAACCGACCACCACCGGCTTGGTTGACCTTTTTATTACATGCTGACAATGCGGGTGCAGCGGAATGGATCAGTCCCACTGTTTACCGGACCGAACTGACAGCCATTACATGAAACGCTAAAGCGTATCAATTCTCCTAGCCTAAAATGTGGTAAACCAGCATGAACTAGAAGATTGCCATCTACCGTCAAAGCGACTGACAGTGTGACTTCAACGTGCGATCCTCAAAAGGATATTTGATCCACGGCACCATTAACATTTCCCGACTACGCTTGATTACCATCATCCTCGTTCAGCGTCTAAGGCGAGACCCACTGACCGTTGCCTTTTCCCCAGCGTTACATTTGTCAATAAAAAGAGTGAATATCCAAGGGGAACCTGGCGTGGAACAACACAGGCTAGAAAAGACAAGGAGTAGTCAACATATGGAACACTGTCTAACTGTGAAAACGCACTCTTTCAGTCATTCTGATTCGAGAGACAATGACAACACGATCGCTACTGTTTACGGTTCGCTGCCATATCCTCCACTGTCTCCAGCCCGCTAGTTGACGGGTCTTTCGGACTCCCAGCACGCGACAAATTCAACACAGTCTACTTATTATTCACACGATGAAATAAGGTACTCTCAGAATTGGCACCTAATATCAGATTCCCCACTCACACATTACCCACCCAGTCACTCCATCAAATCCTGGCGCTACTGCATACTCATCAGTGATCGTAAACCTTCAAGCGACGAACATCTCCCACACGCATACTCCATGTCTCGCAACCATACAACAAAACTGAGCGCCCTGTGGCATAGTACATACGAACTCTCAACTTCAGTCAAATATCAGGCCGACGCCAAAAGTGCTTTAGTCCAGCGTAAACCACTCGAGTCCTCGATATGCGCGTGTTTACCTGTACTGCCGAGCTGCCATCGTTCGACACGCAGCTACCAAGGTAAGCGGAAGGGTTCATATTCGTCAGTTCCGATCCATCCAGTATCAAGTTCGGGACTACTGTCGTCCAGACCTGTAACAGCACTTTCCACTAATCTTATCTGGACCAGTCAAAATCCACTGGAATAGAATAATTCGGATTATTTAGAAACCAAGGGACGTAACGGAATAATTTGATTGAAAGAACAGAGAAATTATGCCAAGTATACGGAAAGGGCCAACAAATAAATTTATCGTTTTCCATCAGCTAACTCCTATTCACTTCGCCATAAAGGAACGGTGAGGAAATACAAAATAAACCGTTTTTTCAGACCAGATCTCCTGATGCGATAAGAGGGATAGACAAATGTCTACCGGATTTGATAAGACACTTCCCTCAGATTGTGTGTACGTGCGTAACGTGTCAGTGAATGGGTGGATGTGTAAGCCTCGGACGATTCACGCTAACTAGTACAGAACAAACAAACAATGAGTGAAAATGTGCCACGGTTTGAAAAACTTCGGGATTTTTCCCTAAGCGAAGTAAATTCTAGTATTCATGAACGAATAGACAGTATGTTACGAATATTCACTGATAACGGTGAACTTAATCTATGATCACAAGTGCTGATACGGAACAATAGATGGTCACGAATTGCCAACATGGTAGATATTGTGCAGTATTTCTAACCATAACGCATCACGCGGTAGACAGAACTGCCTCGTAGGCAGATATTTATCTTCGAGTGTGCAGCGGAATCCTCCCTAAGATGCCGTGAACCATACAAAAGTGAGTTTCATGTGAAGCGGTACGACAGCCTAAAACGCCAAGAGATAGGAGGAAGATTAACGTTTTTGAGTAGCTATGCCAATTTGGCACAAATTTCGTTCCTCTTATCTCTCCCCTCTCGAACAAAAGGAAATCTTTCAAGGGATGGATAGTCAACGAGACCGACAAATTTGGCGAGCAAAGTTAGAAAATTGTATTGTTTTAATCCATACATTCTATGATATTATTAGCACTGTTTTAATAGAACGGATAGAGCGCACAGATTGCGAGATGCAAGCATTTCTTCTAACCTTCTCAATCACGCACGTAAAACGTTAATTCATGTTAGAATGAGACGAGGAACAATAACACAACGAGAGACAAACAGCGTCGACAAACTTAGAAAAATGTTTGACGGGAGCCGATTGGCTAACCCCGGGGGGCGGCAGGCACACATTGTGGATCAACAGATAATGTGCCCACGGTGGTGGCTTCAGTCTGCCGATCAACAACGAACCATAGTCTCGGATTACGTTTGCGTACGATCACTTCGAATGCTTACATCTCGCAACATGTGCCTTCTATCCGTTCTACTCAGATTGATTAAGGGGACTAACTGTTTCGAACTTAACACTGTTTCGACATAAATAACAAGACTAAAAATTTTCGATATGCATTTTCGTTGATCATCCTGATTCAGATCTAGTGAAGATCGCAATTCAACGTACCATCTTGAAGCGGCCATGTTCGGGGATACCCTTAAAGATTGGACTTTATGGGAATAGAATATTTGCTCCCTCATAAAAATAAAAACAAATTCAAGAAAACCAAGAAAATCGAACATTATTCTCGAGTTCTATGTCAGATGAATTACAAACTGGACCGTTGAGTATCATTCATGATTGCCTCGTTGGCCCGCGGGCTCGAATGAAGGAGACCATAGACGACACGGACTCGCGAAGATCTCTGTGTGAACAAAACTGATCCATTCACAAGGCCAAATCAAATACACCGGATGTGTAGTGAATATTCTCTCCAAGCCCAACCCCCCTGATGGACGATGAAAATGTGCCCGAGCCGACTGAGGTACGTTAGTAAAAGATTTTTTGACGAACTGGCCAAGCGAACACGCATGCAGGACGGAACAGACGAATCCAATGGACCAATTTGACCAAGGTAATGGGTGTCTACAAAGTCACAGCATTAGGCATTGGAGATGAATGCTCGAGACCACACACGTGCAGGATCATTACGATGGGCGGTCGTGGGGATATGAAATTAGTATCGCCGACTCTTAATCTACGACACAGGTAGACGCACGTACCTAGGGCCACAGTGCTAGATAGGCAAACCAGATGGGTGGCCTATTTCGGTCCGATTTCTCGCGAAGCCTCCAGAAGGGAAGCAGAATGAAGGGAGGGGAGGTGAAAGTCGAAAGACGAATCGGATATTACTTCGATTCGAAATGACTGTGTGTGTGTGTGTGTGTAACAGCCCAAGGAATGCAGTCACGTCAAGCTGAACTACGAGAACCGTGAGCACACAAAAACAATGACCCAGATTGAGGAGTAGTAGGTCGGCGCCAAAGAGTAAGATGCGACGCGGTGCAGCTATGAGCGACCCCCTTTCCCCCTAGAATATGACCGACAACCTACCGCACGAGTTCCGTCGACCACTTTGTGCAAGTCTCAAAAGCGCGATTCGCCGACAGGAAAAAAAACCGAGGTCAGTCTTAGATCAGGACCACCGGTAGGATTAACAATCAAACAGCGGACTGCAAGCGGAATGTGGCAAGACGATTGGAAAACTGAAAAGCGATAAACCGAGAAAAATACGGACCCAAATGAGGCGGCAAACGCACAAGCAGACACTCAGATGCAGGTCTACGGCACGTAGTGGGTGCTAGTCACGTCACGCCTTTGTGCCCACTACGACTGTCGGGTTGACGTTCGTGTATCCCAATGCAGGTGGTAGGTAGTTTTGTTTTTATGGTCCTATTAGGACAGACACTAATGGGGAGAACTGATTAGTTTAACAGCATACAAACAGACAAGGCTTCGTAAGGGTAAAAACGGACAGGTAGGTCAATCGTCCGAGAAGCATACCAACGACAGTTCCAGTGGGTGGCGGGCGCGCGACAGCGGCAACGGAAGGACTTCTAGTGTGATGGTTAAAGATAAAAACAACTGGGCCATGAAACGTGGGAAAGTTGAAAATGTGGCTGAAAAACAGGCCAAGAACGCCAGTACAAGTATTTTTTGACCATAATTCCGAAGTAAAGGTTTTTTTGGAAGGAGGGAAGGGGGATTTCGCACACTGTCCGTCGGGCACTACTACTAAGTCGACCGGTTTATTCGAACGTACTTGCCAAATTCATTCTATCGAAAAAATAGAACAGTTCAGTTCCGATGTTACAATCATTAGCCTTGCGCCAAGGTGGTTTGGTTTTGATTGCTAACTCACAGCACGAGCTACCCAGAAAAGAAAAAGAGGAAATGGGAAATAGTGAAAGGTCGACTAGAAGACGATAAGTTGAACAACTATGCAGAAAAGGAAAGATTTCGAATCCAAGGGCGTCAATGACTACGAGAATGAGTTATATGACTTACTGTCTCCAACCATCTCGTGGAGGATGGAAGGTTGTTAAACTTTAACTACACGAGCCGATCGGTTAATTCCATGTACGGTTTTCACATCTTTTTGCCGTGCCCACATCGAACCATCTTCCAACCAATAATTGCTTCATAGAACAGCGTATAACGAGGCAGACGTTCTGCGAGCATGCGCAGAACATGTCTCAACTACTTTGATCAATTTATGGTTAGTGCTTTCAAGCACTGAACCCGGGAGCCTAGCACCGTATGCGTAATCCCCTGAGTTACTGAGAAAAATCTCGCACCATATTCCATTAATGCTACAAAAAGGAGATGTTCAAACACCAATAGTCCTTTCACGATTGTCTGCAAAAGCTGTGTTTTCTAGCCCTATCACAGGGCCGAACTAATTGCTGTTATGTATCTTTGACCTTTGATCAACAATCTCATGTTACACCAACGTCAGAGATATCTCAATTTAGTGAATTCCAATCGAGTCTTCTGACTAGGTAACCGCACGACAACGAAATTTTTAATCCTATTTATCTGACTGCATTTCGTTCATAGACCGACTTTTCACCGATAGATTTGAATATAGCAATTGCTTCAAGTGTAGAAAACTTGACTGATTTCGGGCACTATCGTAAATACGGTGGGCTATTTCGTGATCTTCACTCAGAAAAATACAAGATGAGCAATGTATGGATGTGTATGTGAGCGGACACGCCTGTGATCAGAGACAGATTCTGGAGCCTCGGCTGCCAGACACCCAGACTGCCAACGCAACGCAACAGCAAGTTGATAATTTACCATACGTCATCACTCGATGGCTTTATTGGAGCAGTATTTGCGTTAGACTGCCAAACCTGAGATAACCACCCCAAACTCTGTTGTCCACTATCAAACAACCGGGATAGCAACTGACAACTTGGCCTTACAAACGAACTTTATCACCTTTGATTCTTTCTTGATGCCCAATTTTTCCCAACGTAGATAGTCAGGGTGCATGATCATCTTTTTACCTTGCAACAGGGACAGTATTTATGAGAAGGGGATACAAATGGTAGTGGAAGGAACTACATTCGGGATGTTACACATACAAAACTCAACGGTGTTGACGATCTGAACACTGTCAGTCAGCTGATGGTATGAAGAAGCATCAAAACTGTAACGACGTACGATTATATAGATTGGTTTACAGATTAAGGTTCAAGAAAGCTGCCCACCGGAGAGTTGAAAACAAGGAGTGACCGGACCAGGAGGTTTTCATTTCATTTTTTTTTTATCTTTCTATTCGTTTCACACATGACTGGGTAATACTTCAACAGAATAACTAATAGCCGAACACAACGGTGGAACGTCTGTGGTTGAATGAACTTCACTAGATAGAATTTATTTACGAATGCTACCATAACCCGTAGTCCACGATAATCGCGATGACTACGGGTAAATGTTTCTGCCACAAACACATTTAACCATCATGGAAAAATTAATCCTTAATGATATTGAGTGATCATCCGTCATCGTCAATATGATACAATGTTTAGAACAATCAAAACTTGAGCGTAATCGATAGGAGAGCAGTATGAACTAAACTTGTGTTATGACTAACCGATGTTTCTTTTTTTACATCAAAACTACCATACACACGAGACAACGCATGGTAAAGACGCGACTGGGTGCACACAAGGAACTTACCAACCAGGCCATTTTTGTGTCTGTTGGGGTCGTGGGTAACTCGGTGTCCGAATTGGTTTCAGTTACGCTTTGAGAACTTTTGCGCCAAGCCGACTTCAATAGAGAAGAGTGCAAACAATTTGTAGATCGAAAAGCCGAAGATCAAATAATAGATGGATGTCATACATAAATGTGGATTTGATAATTGATAGAAAACATATTAGCGCTTAGTGAAAGTGAAATCACAAAAGGCCTATTCACAAGCAAAGTATTCCCCCTCCCAATGTGAGAAAAATGAAAGAATCAGCCAGCCACGGAGGTGGCAGCAGATAAGGGTGGCTAGGTAACCCTTTATCTTACGGAACGGTTGCTTTATCTTAGATGAAGTCAAACATCTGGGGATGAAACAAATGCTTGTGAATACTAACTAACAGGCGTTGTTGAATTAGTCCATGCGATTATTGAGTAAATGAACATTCACTGCGGTTCTAAGGAATTCCGGGCGCGTGGTAAAGCTTGAACCACCCAACTTGTTCTTGTTTGGTACGGGACGAGCAGTGAAAGACCCGAAGCAACATGACAGCATGGACAGATAGTATGTCGCAGTCAGACTTTTCTCGGGCCCAAACTGAAGTTTCCACGGCGAAACAAATCTAATTAAAACAAACTATACTTTTGACACATTAATAATCCGTATTCTGAATCCCCAAAGTACATAATACTGAGAAAACAAACCCCGGTTAGCTACCACAAAAAATAAGTTGTAGCTATTTTTGACAAAACGAAGTGTACAACTGCATACAGTATACGATTCTATCTCATTATGGATTTGATGGAGGCCGACAGAACACCTGCCCATTCATGAAGCCCAGTTAACAGAGTCAATCGGGAGCGGTAGGTCTCCGCTAATCCGCGTTCCTGAGCGTTACAGACCAGATCAAATCTAACATTCCTTAGCCGGTAGATCCATTCTGAAAAGTCATTTTCGCCTTGGTAATCACCAGGAAAAAGTCACTTGGGTAGTGATTTTTCCCCGACTGATAGTATTTTCAGAGTCAGGTAAATACTGATCATGGTTAAGAGGCCGCAAACCTTTTCATGACTGAAAGACTACTCGAAATACGTCATCATTCAATGAATATTTTTCTATTTTTTCATGTGAAACATACGAATTTGCACTGCTTGTGCTCTACAACAAACTACCTCTTAGCAAATGGCAGCGAATAATGTTCCCCATACTATTGTTTTACACTCTGTATAGGTGATCCGAAATTCTACGGAGTATCATTTGAAGACAGACATTTTGTTTTGTTTGGAGGGTCATTCGCAAACTACTAATAACCTTAAATTAGTTAAACAGTATTAGAACTAATATCTGATTGAGATCGGTCTACTAACTGTTGATCTTGTGGTTCGAGGTGTTTTCAGATCAACTGAACACAAAATCCATTCTGCTTTTGGACTCCAATTTGTTAAAAACACGAAGAAATATGGAGAAGAGATACGATAGTTTAGCGCATCCAAGTCGACAAAGAAAGACGACAATAGATATAAGTAGACCTACCTCATCGCCGCGTGCAGAACTTGTTACGGCGGCATAGGTGGAACCCAACCGCCAAAATTGAACCACATGACTGATCAGGAGACGACAAACGGATCGTACAAAGCACAGCATCGGTGGCGCATCACCTACCATCATCACTACATGTGTGATAGAGTGCGTGAGGGTAAGTGATTAGAATTAGACCGGAAATTAGACGAGGGTGGGGAGAATGAATTCAGAAATCTCCATACGCGGGATCGTCAACAGCGAAAAAAAGAGATAAGAAGAACGAAGATGCCGACAAAAGAACGTGGACTAAAACCGAGAAGTTCCCCCTTTTGTGTGGTAAATGGAACTGGGAAATGTGAACTAGCACTGAAATCTGCATGAATTAATCTATTCACAAAGTGCATAGATGAGAAAACGTATGGTGAATTCGCGACATGTTCACTAAAATCTCCGATGAATAGCCACCACTTAGCATATGAAACCTCAAATTTCCTGGATGTATCCTAGACGATCACAGAAGCGCGAAATGATGGTCACTAGCTAAATGCTCAATAGGTTCGGCTCATAATCGTTCATCAGGGGGTTCGCGTCCCAGTTCGGGCACCGTGGATATGCGCTGCTGAAGATAGCCAATAAAGATGATAAAGATATACAATACTTTCATGATTTTCAACGGTTATTTGAATGCAGACAGTGCGTCTATTCAAGAACACAAATCTACTAATCAAGTTGCCGATGGCGAATTCGTCTACCGTGTTCAAATCTGAATACCTAAACGTTAAACAGTATTGCCAACATGTGACAACCTAAAGTATAATGTGTGGCTGTGATGCAACGATTATGTTGTTGAACGCTCTACATAAAGCCCCAAATGCTTCAGCTAGTGCGAATGTGGATGTCTCAGGATCCGAGTAAGCTAATCAGCTTAGAACCCCTAGAAATGTTTCCAAATGATCGGCATCTAACATAGCACCTGCTGAGGAAGTCCTATCTATTAATTTTCGTGGTGGTATTCTCACAAAAGTGCGAGGATCGAGGCGAATGCGCGCCGCCCTCCACTGTTTTGAGTGATTTTTGTAGTCAGGCGTATAATATATATATATATATATATATATATACATGTAGAAAATTTGTGGCGTCAGGAGTGCACATGGAAGCGCTTCGTACGTATACATATATATAATATACATGTATTGTATATATATATATAATATACATATATTTGTTGAAAGTGATGCAACAATTCCCATGAAAACTTTCCGATTCAGCAGGCAACAGAATAATGAAACAAATACTTCAATTTGTGTTTCTTTTATTCGGCAAGAACGAGCAAATCTTTGCGATAGCAAGCTGCAAGCTACGGAGTTATCTAGCGAACAAACAGACTAGAAATTTTGTCGATATTCCACTTAAGCCACAATAAATATAACAGACGTGACACATTGCGACCGTGCTGGGAAGAACAAATAAACGTCAATTCACAACTTGACATATATATTGCTAGAAATCCAGCGTCAACAAACAATGACAAACGTTGGGCCAGATACTATACCTCAGAAGCGTTTTTGGTCATTTGGATGTGGTCTCCAGTATCTACAGTATGAAATTGTTTTTATCTGATACTCCACGCAGCTCTAGGATTTCTAAGTCAGCAAACAATGGTTAGGTACCTCATTTAACTATCACAGTGAAACACGACATTTTAGATAGGACCAAGATTCAGGTCGTGGTACTTTTTTATGGAGCATATTCTGGACACAGGTGTGCTGCCACTCGATTTACACCAAAATGGAAGAAAACCACTCAACTTGAAATAATATGTTGCCTAAATTCTGACTGAGCAAAACATACAGCTTTTTTCGAAACATCTTTCTTTTGGATCAAAGGGATATCTCCACCAACACAATGATAAAATTCCCTCTACCCTAATACATCATCTTTCGACCCGTTTGCAATTCTTTCTCACTTTATTCGTACAACAGTAAGCAAGTTTGACAGAAACGGGAAAGGGGGACAACTTTCCCGGGAATTTTCTTCTAGAAATGTCCACTTTGCAAATGTTTTACAGGCACCAAATGCCGTGCACCTATCAACAAAACCAACGGGTCACCAGATTAAGCATTTTCTACTGCTGTGCAGGATAATTTTATTTCCTAATTTATTGCACGATCAATCCATACTCAATATTCATTGAAACTTGGGGTGTTTAAACGTTATTCAATTCTATCCGGACAATGGTGCATGAAGCAACGGCAATAATCTGCATCACGATTAAAAAGAACTTCCACCCAAAAATGCATGAATTTAAATAACTTTTATCATCACTTTCGGATGTGATTGATTTTATCTATTAAATACATGCCCTTGTCATAGTTTATTGATTTAATACGATGGAAATGACGAAATTGTTTAGTTCAAAATGCTGGAAAAGCCTAAACATAAAGTTTTTAGTTGATTGAGCCTTTGTTATCAGCTCACTATCCGCTACATTGTGGTCCCAAAGGATTCCACTGTTTCTAGCCCACTGCTTTACTATCAAGATAACAACGCAAACAAATAACAGAGCGCGTTCACATAACCTTAATTCATGGCCACTTTTGATGCAAATTAAGATCCCACCGAAACGAAAGTTTTTTCTTCCTGATCATCCATGATTATTAGACTTCAGATAACGCGAAATACGCCAGTTAATAAATAATTGTCTTCAGCCTTCAAATACGGGTAGAATACCCGGTAAAACAAGTGTTTCTGTTGAACAAGCGACGCTGTTATAATTTTTGGATGCAAACTAGAATAAATCCTAATACCCTACTAAAACGATTGTGAAATTTCCATGCTTCAGTAGGATTTACTTCTCTACGTTTAAACGAGTCTACCTGGGCAACGAAGGTCACTTATACTTCGCTGGCTTTATTGCAATCTACAAACAAAAATAATAAGGGACACCTACAGATATATTCATGATAGTGGCTGATGCTTCTTTATACCTCGTAAGTATCGCAAAAGAAAATTCTCGAATTCATTGCAATCGATGGTACCCGTATGCCTTCTGCGGTTCGTCCATCTACAGTTTGCATTGACGAACTAAAGTAAACGATAAATATACTTTCCCCAACTATAATTAACCAGATTCTGGTTATCGTTCGGTAGGTTTTGACTGCAAATCAGCAAACACGAACTGCCCCGAAATAAAGCGAATACAGGTGTGAAGGAAACCTACCAATCTCGGAAGCCACACGGTCAGATTCCTTAATTTACGCGCCATTTGGTCCTTTGAGAGTGGGGTTACCAGAAGCGAGTTTTTTCCGTACCATATGTACACATTATTTTGAGATATATAAAAATTATTCGACTTTGAGTAGGAATGTTCGTCTATTTCGTAGGATCTAGCAAGCGCACATTCGGTTGTAGATTTGTGGGTAAATGCACAAATAATCAGTGCACCTTACAACACGTGTGCGTCAGCATGCTTAAGTAAGATAGATTACGCTTTTGATCTATGTGGACGAGAATTAAATAAGCCAGTCGAATAACAGTTCTCAACAGCTTCAATCTAGTGCCGAAGTAATGTGAGAAATAGTATATCCAAAGCGGGGAGTTACAAACTACAACCTCAGGCCACTAGACGATTGAGGAACATGCGGCCGAACCAAAATGAAATACCGAAAATCGGATGTAGATGATCTTACTTTCGTCCAACCCCAATGCAACGGTTTCATCTGGGCTAAGTGCGTTCCGGTCGTTGGGCACGGAATCACTCCGAGAATCCGTACTGGATGAGACAGTTGGTCCGGGAGTCTCGGAGCCTATAGCTTGCCGGTACAGACGTTGATATAGATGTAGTCGGTCGATCAGCCAATCTTTGAATCGAATCAAACAAAGCCAGGTCGGATCGTAGTTGACCTCCAGTTGATTCAGGTAACTAACAAATAATCAGAAGAAACATCGTGTGGGGAAGAGATCAGTCAACTGCCACGGACAGATCCAAACATCACTGCGCGCGCCAAATATATGGAATCCAAGATTAAGGAGTGATTGCAAAATCTCATTCGGAGTGGACAGCTGCGATGGAAACAGTGCTAAGCGTAAGACAAAGTGATTTTTCAATAAACATGAAATACATGATTATCACAAACCCTGAGCAGAGTGACGTGTGGAAGTAAACACAGGAGACAGGATACTTTATGAAGCAATGAAGCAATCGTAGAAAGTAACAGTAATGATCGTCGGAATCAATATCCAAAGGAAACCCGAAAGCCGATGACTATGATCGGTATAATCCGTGGAAACGAACACATACCTAATCTTACGTTTGGCTTCATCACATTCGATTGGCATTGTGGTCAGCTGGTTACGCAACATATGACGAAAGTTTTCGATCACATTCTCAACATCCGCATAGACTGTTTGGGATGTGCAATCGGGGGCGGTAGAGGTGAGAAAGCAATATTACGATGCAATGTACAAGTTGTGGGATGAAACAGTACAACAGTACAATATGGAAATCGAACAGCAAGTGCAAAGGATGTGAGCATACAGATGTGATTGGAGGTGGCATTCAAAGCTGAAAAATGTACCTCAAATTCACACGGGGAGTGAACAAATGAGACGGGACATCAGCCAGATTATTCAACTTATTTGGTCACAGTCCGTACAGTTGATGAGCTTGCATTGCAGAAGTAGAACATTCGAATCCGGAAATGCAATCCCTGGCATCCAGTGGAATAAGACGCCGCTAACTGAGATCGACAGTGTAGTACACTACAAACTTAGAAAGACAATGCTGTGCGCAACCTCATCGAAATTCATTTTTCGCATTCCGTTCGGTTTAGTATACAAGACGGTTAGGATAAAATGCCAGTTTATCCCAGATATTTTCCCTAATGAGTCAATCCGATGTACTACAGGTCGGGTGTTAAGTCATTCGTGAGACGACCTCTTTACTAACACTATCTCCATTTATGATCAACCTGATGAAGTACTAAAAACTGTTGACTGGTTCTAACAGGCTACCACAAAAAGAGTCGGGAATTGGACTCAGGCCGGATCTGAGACAAAAATAGCGGAAAAAGCAAACCACATTTAAAGGCTTCAATTGCCTAGTGTCCCAAAATGCACTGAATCATTATCTTGAGAAGATATTCCCCACGGGAACAAAATCAAAAACATTTCCCCCAACGAAAAATTTACCCGCCTCAATTAGATGCTCGTGCAGAGGTACGCCCCACAATCGTCAGATCCCACTACACGAGGGTGGGAGGCGGGAAGAACAGTTGAAATTCTGAAAGTTGGAGTACCCTAGACCACCCCATCACATCACATCAAATCACATCAGGTATGATAACGAGCAGGAAAGTACGAGTTACCACCTTCTACCCGATTGATCGGAGGATTTGGGAATCAAAAGTCTAGCATGCTTGGGGGACAGGCGCTTAATCCACTTCACCCCTGCCGATTACTTTTACGGCAATTAACCAATGCAAAAGCAACATTCAGGAGACAAAGAGAAGCGCACTGACAAGCAAAATGATATCAACTAAATCCCAAGATAGGCAGTAAGGTGGCCCGAATTGGCAGGTGCAGGCCAAGACATCGAAAAGGATAACTGGGTCAGGACGCACTGAGGGTGGTAAGCGCGAAAATTAACCTTCAATCGTTTGGATGCGTCATTATGTATTCTATTTGTTCTGGTACGGATCAATGAGCATGGCACTTGGGTTGCAAACGTCCGAATAACGGTAGCGGTGAGATCGTAATTATGAAGATTACTTGGGCCAAAGAGGAGATAAGCATGCGACTTAAACGTCAGTTATCGGTTCGTCAGGGAGTTTGCAATGACCACTCAAATGAGCGCCGGAATAAACCAATCTTCAAGGCCATCGACAGCGAACTTATTTCTTACAATACTTGAGATATATTGTGGGGGGGTAAGAACAAATAGCTATCTAGCTGTTTGACATGATCAATAATGTTTTGAAGAAAATTCTTCCAGCTAGTGAAGCTGAGGCCCAAATTTCTTCGCAATTATTCTCACTTGCGCGGCGATATATTGGATGTTATAGTGAGTTGAAATGACAAACATATCTACAGATCCCACCAATGAGAAACGTCACGGGCGGATGAGAATGTCCGTGATGTGTGGACAACATTAGTTTCACGCAAATCAAATCATTTCCGTATCTGTATCGGGTCGAGGATGAGGCGCCGAAAAAGGCGCAATGAATGTCACTTTTAGTGCGTCATGCACACGCAAGATCCAAATACTGGAAGATGGAAGATGTATCGTGAAAGTAAATCAGTCGCTTCCTTTGATGTGATCTCCCCTAGATGGCTTGAATTCCGTAATAGACGGAAACGGGTGAAACAAACATGAAGACAAATGAGAAGCGCGAGCGCCTGCGCGTAGCGCACACGCCGCATTGTGTTCAAGCACGCAACGTGAAGTTGACTCACCGCGACGAAGAACTTCCACATCCGAATTGGCGAACAGTGATTTGGCACGCAAATAGTCATTCAAGACAAGATTATAATCCCCCTAAAATTTGAAGAAGATAAGAAGGAAGGAGTCGATAGCGGAAACTGCGTTGAGATTGTGAACTTACACTTCTTTCCTGTAACAATGAAGTGACTTTTCACGCCAAAATAAATATAACTAAGTTTCCATATTGAAAGCCTAGAACACGAGCAACAACCTAACCACTATCAGTGTCATCAACAGAGGCGACATGACGGCCAGATACGAGATGAGCTACCTTCATTGTTGACTGGCTTGTAAACGGGAGAACACATCGTGTGAGTAGCTAGATGAGAGAGATGACGGAGATAAAACAATCCGAACACACCACAAGAAAATTTCATGCCAATTTTTTTCCCGGTCCCAATAAAAACCGCGTTTTTCAAACGCAACAGGAGTTTAATACGTGAAAAATAAATCCCCTCTCTTTGTGAACTTAATTGCAAAGAGGCAATTTGTATGCCAAACATGGATTTCAGTAGATAAATTTCGTACATGAAACTAAATCATGACTATAAACTAAAGACAAAACAATGTTACAATTGAAAAGAGTCACTCATGATCTTCACTGAAAATTTGTCGTGAATTCGCGCATTCTACGTGAACACAACACAAGAGTGGGAATGAATATACAGTCGCTCATACACGATCCAGAGTAGAGAATCCCATGTTAACCTGCCAGGTAGATACGGACAACCGAGTAGTGTGAAGACCAAAAGCGCCGTCGGGTACGGGAGAGCAAAAAAAACTTGTTAAACGATACTTAACGTTTCTATCACCTTATTTACTTTTCTCATATTGTTTTACTAGTCCGCATGGCCATGATGTCATTTATTCTGTCCATATATATATATATATATATATATATATATATATAAATTTTGTCCACGCATCCAGATACTACTTCCTGGTTCTATATATACATACATATATATATATATATAGTGCATTAGGTAAGGGAAACTTCTTAGTACGGCGAGGCAGCCCACCAGGTTGCCTTTGGAGAATGATCACACCAGAACCGGAAATGCTTCCATTTACTGCTATTTCGCAGTTCGTACTTTACCGTTCAGTGGCCCATGGATATCGTTCGGTATTTCGTCAGTGATCGACTTCTCAGTGGGAACGACAACATCAAAATCAGTGGAATTACCACGAAAGGAGATAGGGTTAACCGAAATAAACAAATAACATCATATAAATTCGAAATGAAACCGCCTAAAACCGCTTAAAGATTTGCATCTATATTTTTTCATCATTGTCATGCTTTCATTTAAGACAAGAATTCCCTCTCATCTGATTGAAAAAAAACATTCACCTAATCTAATCTACCAGGTCAGCCGAGAGGGCCAAAAAATTTAGACGAGATGTGATCTCATGCTAGAGAAGAATATCAAATAGGTTTATTTTACTCCGAATAATTCCTACTGAGCTACGGTCGACCGTAGCACATCAGTTACACACATCCCTGAAACCAGGTTAACAAGACGGTTTTTTTCTATTAAGATAGAGAAATTGTCAAGTGAAGAGTCGCCAAGTTATCTGAGTTGGTCAAGTAATATACACCCACTTTGCCTCGTACTCTGCACTGGTTATTCGAAAACCATTGAATTTATACTACAGCATTTTTTCATGATCTAGAAGCCAACTTTCAAGGTAAATTAATGATGTTTTGCTTTTGGACCACAAATAAACACCGGCGATTCGACAGCAACATTTAGCCGCATAATCCAACCTTTTTCGCTCTGTCATGGACACAAACCGATAAACTTATCCACTGTGCCGATATCTCGTTTCAAAAGGTATTCTTCGAGGGAGGAACGGAGAGGGTACAATCTATTACCGATCCTCATGAAACGAAGTCGTCAATGGCGTTTAGTCCGTTTACCGCAAATCACTCAGTGTAATCAAAAAATTCCAGGCACAAAGTGTCTGACAGTGTATTTGAGCACCACTTACCCTCATTGTTCTCAGCCAGAGACAACCGCAAAAAATGAGGATCTAAAACAGACAAACTCACCTTGGAAATATTTGACCTTATAGCATGGGGTAAATTGAACAGGAACTGGTAACGTTGCATTACCGCGATCGCATTCCTTGTCGATTCAGCTCGATCACGCCTTTTGAGAATACCCTCGAATAAACTGTGCCCACGATTGCGGCAATCTTTCCAGTGTGATTCGTGCAGGATGAACAAAGAGAAAGAGTGATATATTCAGCGCAGTTATAGTGAGAAAATGCGTGTCTGACTGAAAAGTGATGACTAGTGAACATGAAAACGTTATAATGTTTATCGTGACGTTTGGATCCAAACTAGAACTCGTCATATATATATATATATATATATAAATTTTGAGATATTGAGAAACAGAAAAACTCTTACTCCTGCTGGCGCTCCACAGGGTGCGTGGCACACGAACATATGCACAGCGGCAGAACACAATCCGGCCAAACACCTTAGCTTAATGGATCTGACGCAATTACCTTTAAATTTCTTTGCCAGGTCTAACAAATTGAAAATGTTAAACAACAAAGACTAACTTCGGTAAGCTGCTATTCTGTTCTAACTGCCGGTCACCTTTAAATGGTAGAGCAATAAAACTTGCCTTTTTCCTACGGTGATCGGTTTTCCGTATGGCCTCCTCTGCCTCCGATGCTGTTTGATAAAATTTGGCTAACGATCTCCGTTTTCGGAATTCTTCTTTTATTACTAGGTCGTGGGTGCGGATTTTCTGTACTCGTAGAAAAGAAATACCGGTCACCGCAGAAAAGAAGCAAGTTTTCTATTGTCTTACCATTCAACGATGACCATTAGTCTAAGCAAATTAACAGAAGTCTTAAATCTGTCATCAGCACCACAGTTCCGTCCACTACAGACAACGAGAAGGTTCAGCTGCAAAAATTATTCAAGCTGTCTTGCTGATCTTAATGTCTTATGAGTTGTCCATCAGTTCACTTGCAATCGCAGTGACAAATACATAGGCAAAACGGATCGCTTTACTCAACGAGTGTCAGAGTACACACCGAAATAGTTGTCAAAATCGATGACGCAGTCCTCCGTGACCCCGTATACTGATGCAAAACCTCCGACCTCTTCGATCATGAAGCACCAAGTCCCATCGGGGCCACAAAGTTGACAGCGCCCAATCTTTCAAAGCAATACAAACCCCAAACTATTGACATTCAGTGAGGTTTTGCATCAGCCAGCGCTTTGCGCAGAGGAACGGTTGACCCTGGCATTCTCCCGCCTGCCTTTTCACCTTATCGGTAACTGTATCTTTGGAACTTCCCATCTAGCTCAATCCACTGTGTTTTTCGCAATCTACTGTGTGAAAACTGTAATGTATTACGTCCACCATAGAGAAGAGCAAGCGAACTGCTTGCATCTTGTGACGTAAATCATTCTGCTTTGACAAATTGGATAGGGAACTAAATGCCCTAAAAATGAATTTAGTTACTCAAAATAACTTCCAGTAGTGTAACGCAAAAATTAGAAACTCACCAGACAAAGCATTTTCCAGTGGCGGGCAACTTAATTTGCCTCCGGCAGATTTCTTTTCATCTTGTAATCGGTTTCTCATACCTAGACAGAATGAAGCGAAAACCGGCAGAAAATGAAAATGCATATATTGTTTGATAATATACACGCGTACATACCCGGTTTTTAAATCACGAGCAGAAGAAATCGGAGCCAAGGAAACAGAACAGGGACTATCAGCCACGTCAAACAACAGGACCGTTACAGCACTTTTGTCATTTTAAGACAATAAGTAACTTAGAATCCTTAATAACTGAACAAATTAGTGGGAGATAAAAGCTTCGAAGTACTGTTTTAGATTATTCACTAACATACACAGTCGTGAGAAGTGGCGAACAATTCAAACTATCCCTAGGCAACCATACGTTTGAGATCCAGGGAATTACGATAAACAACACAGTTTAGCCTAAAAAAGTGGGCGCAGGATGAATCTGAACTCGTGAAACTTAATATATTTCGTAGCTCGAGATCTACAGTACTCAAATTTTAAAATTCAATTTTTAAAATGACCTCCCCTTACATACAGTTCCGTTGCAAACGAAACCTTGGTATTAAAGGTGCGAGCAATACATGCTGCTAGGACTTCGTGTGCGAGACACAAAACCCTATTCCAGTTGCCCCAGATTATACAAACTGACTGACTGGCATGAGACTGCACCTTGACGTGGTGTGACGGCTTGTGTGCCCATTGACCCCTTAAGCCACACAGGACGGAAGATCCAATTGTGCTTGGAAGGTCAATGGGTAGGAGCCTGACGAATTAATCTCTTGGCCCTCCAGGTTGAGGCCTGACTTCAGCTGGCAACTCAATCCAAATATTGCGTGGAAGAAACATCGATTTAAGTAGATGGGCTTCCACTCAGCCAATTCCCGCTGTCTTGCGGATAGGTTACTGTTAGAACCAAAGGCGTTGGTTGGGAACCCCAATCGATCCCCTGCTTAGAGGCTGGGCTCCATAGGAGTATTCGTCCCATAGAAAAAAACCCTTCTGCAGCGTGGGCAGCCGTGAAGTATACATAGCCTGAATATCTACAACATCCTTTTGACGGGGGACCTTTCTAATTTTCTTTCTTTCGATGTAGGGACTACGCAAGCTGCGATGAAGAATTACGGCTCGAAGGATTTATATGATGGCAACATTAAAGGAAGAGGAAGAAATAGTCTGCAATTATTACTGAAGTTCAAATTCTTCAAATTACTTGGGTGCGCTTAATGTTCATAAACTCACTCAAATACGGCAAGAAACTGTCCTAGCTAGAAGTGTTGAAACTTTCAAAACAGACGTATGTTGCTTCGCCTACAGGACCCCATTTTCGTGATCACTCTCCGCAGCCCGGATGCAACTTCAGTCTCTCGCTTCACTCTTCGCGTGTCCGGTAATCCAGCTTCCAGCACTCGTGGTCAGACTGGCGTTGGGATCGCTCTGAGCGTGCGAGCGGAGAAGGTACTGTTATATTGGAACCCAGTCAACAGCCGTTTATGTGGAGTTCAGTTGGACGGTTCTGTAAATGTCAATAACAGTCAATTGAAGCGTCGTTGGTTGATCGTCGTATCTTTGTATGCGCCCATCGAGTATAACTCTCATGAAGCTAAAGACCAGTTCTATCGGGAGTTACCTCGGTTACCCCACAATTTGCGCTCAACGGACGTCGTGGTCGATGCTGTTGAGTTTCTAATAAGCGGTGGAACCGCACATCACGGGCCGATTGGCTGATCATGAGGGCGCGCAAGCCGTCACACCACATTATGGTGCAATTTAGTGAGTATAAAATAGCCCCAGATACTACTCAGATGTGGCCTGATGTTTGACAGCCTGTACAAAACCAATAGGCACACAAACACCACTACTGACAGGCTTTCCAAAAACTAAAAAAACAGGCATTTCGCTGAGATCCATCGTGTCTACCAGCCCGTTGACTAGATATTCTGTCTACCGGAAAACAAAGCATCACTCGGTTGGAACGATCCATTTGACCTGCTAAACACTGTACGTCAGGTGTTCGCGAGTTCCCTCAGGATGTGTCTTGCTGATGCTGATTCACTTGGCACAACGGATTGCCTGGAGTAAAACATCAGTGGCCAGTAGTGTGAATGCATATCTCAGCACATGAATATCCGGATCACGATTCAAGTATCAAAGAGTTCTCATTACACGGAAAAAGAATTTATGAAACTTACGATCCATGCCATCCAGACAACGAAAGATAAGCAACAAATTGGTACGAATCACGTTGACCGGTTCACCCAAACCTTCAACTCTGATACTTTTTCGGAAATTATTGAATGTCACAGTAAGATCGTTAAAACTGAAACAGAAAAGAAAAATAAGAAAGTGAGCAAACAACTGAGCAGTGAATTGGTTGCATGTGAAAATCAACTGAGCAACGAATGAACGACTTTGAATGCCATGTATGCTGGTTCATAATGGGTTGTTGAACACTACACTAGTTGCCACGCACTAGTCACTCGACCGTGAAGACGTGAGGCGCCTAGTTTGTCTAAGTTCGTTAAGCATTTTCCTATTCCCCGTGGCCAAGTGTTGTTCCAACCTCCGCGGATCTTCGTATCCCTCATTAGCAAAGCGTGACGAATATGCAAGCATTGGTTGTTTCTCGGTCAGGCATTGAGAAATCCGTGGACTTACGTGCTGCTTCGATAAAATTTCAAAAGAAACATAACCGGGTCAAAATCTTTATCTGTCAATTGCACGGAACCGGTACCTAAGGTTGAAAAAAGACAAACAGGGGAAAGCGGGCGACTGATTCGCAGAAATCACAAAGAGCATCATTTCGCAGAGCAGATAAGAAAAAAGTGTCAACGGAGAAGAGATGGGATACTACTAACCTAGGGAACGACAGCGCTAAATCTTTAGTCAGTAGTATGCACGTGAGTGAACAAAAATTCCTGGAGTCGTACAATGTTTCGCTTCTAGCCCTTTCGTTCTGTAAGATTATATATATATATATATATATATATAGAAGCAGGAAGTAGTATCTGGATGCGTGAACAAAATTTGCCCGGGAGCACACGACCGGTTTCGCGGTTATTGTCGCCTCGTCAGGTATGCGTACTCCGATGCTCTCTTGTCCAATACATGCCACATACTTGTACACTCCGAATTGATTGATATTTCCTCAACCAGAAATCGAAATCTCTGTAGCAACAGGAAGTGGTGCATGGAAAGCTCTTCGGTCGGAAGAGTCCACAGAAGAAATCACAACTGTGAATTCGTTGATAATTCTTTGTCAGTTGGGAAAAACCAAAGTTCTCGGCAGATGACTATATATATATATATATATATATATATATATATATATATATATATATATATATATATATATATAGTCATCTGCCGAGAACTTTGGTTTTCCCTCGTTTTACTCTACACATGCCAACGTGTGAAACCCTGCAGAAGGGTTAAAGATACTGTGAAGACAACTGATGGCTGCAAGCGGCGATAAGCAAACAGTGAAAAGTTGCATTGATTGGGGGATGGTCCCGAACTGAGGAGTAATATGATCAAGACAGTTGGAATAAACAAACACGAACGACAACTTGACGGGTTACCGTTCGTCTACCATTTTCTGCCTGGAGGCATAACAGAAATCCGCACGTAGGAGTGCAACAGAGTGAGTGCAGCGTGCTACTATAAAAAGTCACCAGCTATTTTCTCGTTCAATGCGCTCAGGATGGCTCTCCAAAGAAGGCTGGCCTAGAACAAATCTACTGTCATCCACGCGCTTTGGTGTATAAAAACTACATGTGATCTTCAAAAAAGGTTCAAGGATCAAGGGAACATTAAATCGTAACCTGTTACTGAGACTTCCCACGGATCGCATCTAAGAAATCGAATTAACCGTTAGCAGATAAATGTGATAGAGCCTAAATGGAGGGGAGACCTCTTGTCAGAATGAATACAATGAGAATAATTCCACGAGCAATGTGGCCCAGTGAACTTACACCTGTCTAAATATTGGTGCCAAACTTCTTAATCTCCACAGAATGATTCCCACTCAAAAAGAGTATACGTCTGACCAGAATCCATTCTAGTCAAGTCACATTACTGCCGAGCATATACGGAGGCAAACATAGGTTGCTATTTCCGAAAACAGTCCTTACCTGGGTAGATACTACGTAGTGCAGAATCCGAGAGAGATACGCTGATACGTGTTAATTCTGACATGGGGAGACCGGTGGAAGGATCTAGCTCCGCGCCGCTTTTTGTATCTGTAGCCGAGCCTGAACCACCACCACCACCACCACCCGATCCACTTGTGCTCCCTTCGCTACCGTGCTCGTATATGGCTGGACAATGACGACGTTCATCTTCTGGCCAATGGCTCACCGAGGTCTGAGGACCTGGAATGGGAAATAATCATGTAGAAAAACTGGCGAACAATTGATGAAGTTTGCCATTGTTTTGCTGGCAAAAACGAAATTCTTCTAGAATGGTTTGTAAAATAAGCAAAAAGGCCTTCCTTCGTTTGAAAAAAGTGGCCAAAAGTACTACAAAAAATGTAGTCAGGATATGCAACCGGTCATTTTTGGCATGGTTATTGAAGCGACCGTTAACCTTCCCAAACTTCGGTTGCTCCTTTATAGAACCGACCACCTAAAGGCGAAGTAAGCGAAGAAAAGTGACTAGCAGCTGTCAAGCGGTTTGGACAGTAGCTGTGTAGGTCATTTTTGGGGTACACGGGAACCCGCTGTCGCCCGACTCGTTACCACACCCGACCTAATGAGACTTTATGTTATACTACACGACTCAGTTTCAGGGTCATGGTTCTCGGTTCCCGCATCCATGGAATGGGCACCAGCGGCTACGATACACGTCCTCTCCCACTTCAAGTTTCAAGCATTTTATAGAAAATAACAAAATAGACTCAAGATAATCAGTAAGAATTGCTGAGATGAGTTATGATTTTCAATGTAAGAAACCCAGGGATTAATACACCCACTTATATCATTCAATGTTTAAAACTAACCGGTGGGAGGATCCTGCGGAACCCAACCCGGGAGTCGAACTCCCCCTGCTTGGGACAACGGCAGTCCGAAGATGCCTTTAAAATTGGCCCTGCTGTTCGGACCGTATTTATTTTTTACATCAGCATTGTTTCAGGGAGTTACCTTGAAGGAAAAATATTTTCCAACACCGGCGCTATTTTGAATTCTTTGTGGTTTATCACGCGCTCTGTTCAGTCACATGATTTTGGACATTTGATTAGAAATCCAGTCGGGCCCTTGCTTCTGAAGGTTCGCGGGTACCCCAAAAAGCACCCACTTGAACGGATAGCTCCGGTCAGATATCATTCAGCAGACAGAATAGCCGCAACTTCGTCCGCGAACATGCGCAACTGGTTTGGGAATATTAACGAAACTCGTTGAGCTAGGCAGAATGGAGCTGAATATGTTGGTGTTATTCATTCACAAGAAAGCTGGATGCATGCTGCTGCCAATGACGATGCAATTCATCTCAACAGGCATGCTGTTTGGTAGTAGACAGCATCTCGCTGTCGCCGGGATCATTAACATGCCTGACCTAAAGAGACCTTACGTGTTTCTACCCCAAGCCAAGTTTTAGGGTCATGGTTGCCAGTTCCCGTTCCTCATGTAGTGGGTCCTAGTAGCTGTGGGATATGCTACTTTCATTAAGCTATTTACGAAACATGTCATGAAACAAATGTATAAACGCCTATCAAACTTGGGAAACCGAAGGGGTGGTATAACAACTTTGGTTTAAATCTTCCTATCCAATATTCCAACTAAGGTTTAGAAAGTAACTGTACCTTTGTCCGTTCTCAACTCCATTATGTCAGTGCATTTCGTGACGTTTTATCTGCCAATGGTCGTTACTTCAGATACTCCGATGCAAGATTCTCGAGGATTTACGGAAGATTTCTCCGGCCACCTGATTATTACCATTAACTGTTCGCCGATAATTCAACCGGAATTGATATCGTAGGCACACATTTGTGAAGATTTATCGGTTGATATGATCATTTTTCCTTTCTATTCGCGGACTTGCCCTTCCCGAAATCAACTCATCCACCTGATTTGCACTATTGAAACATGTTTGCCAATTTGTTTTATCACACCAACGTGATCTCCGACCCCCATGGTTTGCCTGATTCTCTCATTGTGCCAAGAGCCTTAGACTTGAACGTTTGCCGAACCATTTGACCCGGTCTCGTCTCCTGTCCACCCTTTATTGCCTGCTGTAAAGGTATATATTTTTATTTCATTTCATCATTGTTGGCAATAATGAAATCCTTATTTTGTTCCAGCTTGTCTCTGGTTCTGATCGCATCCAACCTTCCGCCTTTCACTCAAAACAATTCGATACGACAGTTACATATATTTCATTTTCAACATTGCTTGCTTTCCTTAATCTTATAAGGCTTCCTATACGTTGTCCTTTTTGATTTGGTTTTCGTGGGCTATCTCATCATTTCCTCAGTTAATAAAACAAAGTTCATCTGATTCTTGTACTCTATCCTACAGTTTATTGCAAAATTCCCCAAAATGATATGTATTTTTGTCCCTATTGCGACGATGCGTTTGCTCTCAAGAGAACTCAAAAACGGAGCGATTTCGCAGGCTTCACTGACTTTTCTTTCTTTCTTCCTCAAGAGGAAAAAGCGTGCAATGGTAGTTTGCAACATGCCGTCACATATCTAGTCAAAATTGAAGTTGAACTGTCAAATAGATTTTATACAGAAGCTCGTCTTGGCAGCAAATACTGTTTGAAACAATTGTAGAACCGAAAACCAAAATCCAGCCTTGATATCCAAGAGCTCAGCCAGCAGTTCTGTATCAGACCTGGTCCCTTATCGATTCCCCTTCCATTCGTTCAGAGCAAACAACAACGTTAGATGCATCAAGTTAGCTGGACTCAACTTACTTTCAAGTGCAGTACTTAAGATTCGTGTTTCTCAACTCATCCAACTTCTTTAATGTTCGTAGTGCAGCCCTGACCACTCGTAACTGTTGGGCACCAGTCAACCACCGGTCGACTGCTTGCCCTTCCGTCCTGCCCAAGGTATTCAAAAACGTGGTTTTTTAATCCCAAATTAATTGGCGACCCTTTTCAGTTTGCCTATAAATCTAACAGGCTCACTTTGGACGCTGTCGCCTCACTCACTCACCACATTTGTAAGTCCTTAAACGCATCAGTGAAATCTGTCCGTTGCACCTTCCTTGACCATTCGCTGGCATTTGATTCAGTCTCATGGTCTCTTCTACTCCACCAACTGCAAACATTTGGTTGTCCCAGATTTTTATAAGCATGGCTGTCTGATTACTTTACTAACCGAACCCAATGCACACGAATGGACGGTAAAGTTTCGGAACTGTGGATCGACAACTCAGGAGTACTGGAGGGTGCTATTATTCACCATTTATTTTCTCCACTTACACCAGCGACTAATCTACTAGCTCCCCTTGTCATCTGTTTAAGTATGCTGGTGATGTTGTCTTCTCTCAAGCCGTTTCGAACAACGATGATTTTCAAAGTTTTTCCAACAACCTATCTGGCTAAGGTGTTCGACTCAAAACTGTTAGTCCTGGATTCGTGTCCCAGTTCGGGCGTGGTGGATATGCACTATTGATGATTCCTAACAAGGATGAAACAGCTGTAGTGCTTTCATGGTTTCTTTCTGGTGAGTTGAGCGATGATATCACATGGTGATTTCTGTTCTCTCTCCCTCGGTCGGCCCACCCATCCGAAACGTCTTCCATCAAATCGAAAATTCTTACCAGGGTTGATTCTATGAAATATCTAGAAGTTACTATTCATAAAAATCTGAAGTGAACTACTCACATTTCTACCTGTGTAAACAGCCTCCGACGGTTGTCACTTCAAATCAGGAAGCTTCGACACTACAAAGTGAAACAAAGCACCATTTCCCGATTTGTATACCAGTGTGTTTTTCCAATCGTTCTTTACTGTTCTCCCATCATTTTTCCAGGTTTTCTTAGAAGACTTTGAAATTCTTCGCCGGGGACTATCAATTATTAGTCGGGTGTCCTTTATACCACTAGCTGAATTGTCCCTTAATCTATGTGATCAACACTTACATACATGTGATAAATTTGCTCACAAAATTCTTTCTGACCCCACGCATCCTTTGCACAACGATCTTCGAAAGTGTCACTTATTTCGACAATATCCGATTTTCGTTCCATACCCTCCAGAATCAATAGTTATTGGAACTCCACTGTCCCATATTTAGCACGAATTTTGACAAACCGTGAACGGGTTTCAGCAGAATTCCTGAGAAACCTGTCCTACTGCGCTATGATTATTCCTGGATGAGTGCTTTTATATTCTTTACGGGGCGATGAGTGCATCTTTTTATTATCTTATTTATTAATTTCTTTTTCAGCCTATTTTATTTGTTAAACTCACATTTTTTGACTGAAATGCGACATTATTTAGTGTACGCAAAAGTATATACAATACAATACAATTGACATTGCATGATTTGCGTGCGAACCTTTGGTGTCCAAACTTGACGCTACATTTTTCATTAAGTTGCTGCCCGTACATGCGGATTTCGTACAATAAAGCTTGCTTGTCTTGACTATGTTAACCCTTCGGCTCCTTTGAGCATTGCATCCTTCTTTGGACCCTCCAGAAAAACAGCCCTGACCATCCTTTTCCAAACGTCTTACGTGATTTTTTTCCAATCTTGTTCACCCTGTCTTTTGCTAAAAATAAGTCTCCATATTACCTATCTAACCAAGGAGTTTTCCCATAGGGCATTATATTCCCATTTCTATTTTTCTCCTGTCAGTAAACGCTCTACATTTGCGAATTTCAATGGTTACAATTAACGTGAAGACTTTTTGGCCCCCGTTACGACGCTGATGGATGTCCTGGCCATCTGCAAGATAACCTGACCGAGATCTATAAATGGTCTTCCACCTATTCTCTACCAATAAACTTCATCAAATTTACTCCCGTCCCTTCTGGTTTTCAGCAGGGTTCTCCTCAGTGATCATCCATTGCTATCAGTCAGCGTCGCTTTGAAATAGTTATAGCACACAATCATTCCTGGACCAGGCATATTCAATGTTTCATATGTTACACAGACACTCCTTGTATAAACTTGTCCTCCAATCTTCTTCATGCACTCCCACTCTGGATTTATTGTTCTTAGCTTGAAAAAACTGGTTTCGCTTCTAGTACTAATCTTTTAAAACCGAAAGTGAGATAAATTTCTCTGGTGCACTCTTCTACAAAAATGTCCCACCAAATTGCACATCCGATATAACTGGATGTCGCTTTTGGGTTGCATAGAAATGCGATCAACACAATCCTGATCGGATCGAAACCAGGCTTGCTTTGAACGCGTCAGCTCTTTGTGACCCCTAAGAAATCGGGGAAAAATAATGCCCGCGAACAAACTGAATATAAAATTTGCCGAACTAACTTTTATGCAACTTCCATAAGAGAATCTATCCCGTAAATTATCTTTAAATCTGCATAATCATGCTTCTTTTTCCTGCTAACCCTTAACAATTTTGTTATTCCCAATGCTAAGAATTCGCCACCATCCATTACAGCAGCGCCGAAGTTGATACTGGATGGAGAGGAACTCACGACTGTGGACTGTCTCACCTATCTTGGTAGCTGCGTGTCCAACGATGGTAGCTCGGGAGTGGAGGTAAGTATGCGTATATCCAAGGCTCGGGTAGCTTACGCTGGACTGAAGCACTTGTGGCGTCGGCCTGATATTTCACTGAAGTTGAAAGGTCGTGTGTACTGCGCTGCAGTGCGTTCAGTTCCGTTGTACGGTTGCGAGACGTGGAGTATGCGTGTGGGAGATGTTCGTCGGTTGGAGGTTTTCGACAACCGATGTTTACGCAGTAGGGCTAGGATTGGATGGAGTGACCGGGTGAGTAATATTGAGGTTAGGAATCTGGTATTGGGTGCCACTTCTGAGAATAGCTTGTTTCAGCGTATGAAACTCAGTAGACTACGCTGGTTGGGTCACGTGTTGCGTATGGCAAACACTCGTCTACCATACCGTGCCTTATTTTGTGTTCCTCCTAGGGAATGGAAGAAGCCATGTGGAGGCCAACAGATGACGTGGCAACGTGGGATGGAAAAATGTACAGCGAACTTAGGTAAAGTAGGTTTCTCACGTCTTCGTGGTTGGGGTCCGAAAGACTTGTCGACTTGCTGGCTGGAGACAGTGAAGGATATGGCAGAGAACCATGAATAGTGGCGATCGTGTTGTACAGTTAGACTGTGTTTCGTGTGTTGGCTACAGCGGCGTTTTATATTTTCCCGCCTGTGTAGGTCCACTCCCTGTTCCCCTTGGATATTCAATCTTTTTATAGAAACGTGTAACTCTGGGGAAAAGGCGGCGGTCACTGAGGCTTGCCTTGCTGTTTAACGCTGAACGATGATTATGATGACAATGATGATGATAATGATGACGCTGGGGAAGCCTATTTGGTCGAAAGTCCCATGATTTTAAGAGCCTATCTATATGACAACCGCCATTTCTGAGGCAGCATTAACATCCGCAGTGCATCACTTTAAACAGAAGGTCCATTGCGAAACTGGCCCTCCTGAACTGATCCCGGATGAGGAATCAGCCGGATCCCTTGGTAATCTCAACAAGGCCCGGCTTTCGTGGGCCGGTATTCCTAATTAGCCGACAGAGATTAAGACTATGGCTAATGGCTGCAACCTCATCCAGCTCGTCATATTTCCCTCTTCACTACTTCCCAGGCTTCTGGTCAATTAACGTCCCAAAGACTTGCGCATCTTATTGCATGCGACCATTAAAAAGAGCAGCTAACCTCGAAGGTATTCATCGTTTCAGAGGCCCATATAGCCTACAATCCCGCAGTGGGCCACTGAACGCATAGCGCCTTGAATCTGATCCCAATATTTGTTCGGATCTTGGGCATCGTGTTCGGTCAATGTGTGAAGAAAGCGCCCACTGGGACTCAAGTCGGCGATTGTTGTCTAGAAGGAGATACGCGAGACCGGTGATTTTCGCGTTAGTGCGACCACCGATGGGGCACAAACAAAAGCGAGTACTGACTAAATCACGATCAAAGTTATCATGGAAAGTCCGCGTAGAACCCATCTTCAGCTTCAGAATTGCTGCGGTCTATCCTCTTCACCTCACCGCTATATGAGCGAATCCTTGAGGTAACATCGAAATGAAAGTTCTTCATCATAACGCTTTTACAATCCTGTTATCAATTTGCACTTATGATATTTAAGGCACTTGCTCGGTGCTAAGACAGATGCTCATGTGGAACGGAACTTCACAAAACCAAAAAATATTTTTTCCATAGGAGGAATATTGTTATAATCGACTACCTCAAGGATCGATGATAAGAACGCTTGGAATAATAACTTAGCAACCAGGCCATCAGAAAATCGGTAGACACACACTTACCAACATTTCGTCTTGCTGTTTGTCTGTAGCTAACTGTTGCGGTACCGAACTTGCCGCTGTTCGTCACAACTACGACTTCCATTTCGCCTTCACCAAGCGGTGTGATTGCCGTAATTTTTTTCGAAGACAGCCACTGTGCAGTGGGACCGACATCAATCTGATTTATGAACACATGCGTAAGATCACTTGCTGTCGTACCCAAATTTTCCCCGCGAATCGTGAGCTTTGTGCCCGGATGGCCTTCAATAGGTGAGATACCAGTCACCAGAGGTGGGGGTCCTTCAACTTTGGGCATAACTGAACTGCATACCTGGAATGGCAAGTTACGATATATTTTCAGCGAACTTTGATACTAAACACAGTTCAGTTTAGGTTTTGCATCAATTAACTAAAAATTAACGTGCTGTTTCTGACTGATACCCCGGAGAACGAAAAATACTGAAAGATCAGCCGCAAGGTTCAATTCAGTTCATCTTATACAACATCACAATTATTCTGCGTTAGACAAGGCCAACACTACTGACAGCTGCCTTTCTCATAGAGTTCCACGACGCAGCAGAAACAGTCAATATGGAAAATGGATAGAGAATGGACCTACAGAAGTGGAAAAAGAAACGAACATTCTCAGCACAGGTACCCACTACTAGATTTCTAATCTACGCATTGGTCATCCCGTCACTCTACCTAATCCTAGCGATACCACGTAAACAAATTTGACCAAAAATCTCCAAATGATAAACAGACTCGATACGCAAACCCCACGACTGGCAACCATACAACAAAATGAAGCGCACTACAGCACAGTACACACGACCGTTCAACTTCAGTGAAATAACAGGCCAGTGTCATAAGTGCTGAGGTTCAGCGCACGCCACTCGAGCCTTAGATAGATCAGCGCTCACTTGAAATACCACATTAGTCAAGAAGTTGCCTGGTTAATAAAAACGAGCAATGAAAGCTAATTGCTCCTCGTCGAGTGCCGAGTTTGGTACTACCGTCTTTCAGTGTTGCAACGGCAATTTACGCTTTGAAGATGCAAGCTGTTCATTGTATCTGTGTATGCGCCCACTGGCGAAAACTCCCATGAGGCCAAAGAAGAGTTCTATCGGCAGTTATCTTGATTACACCGAAGTCAGCGCTCAGCTGATGTCATAGTCGTTGCTGGTGATTTTAACGTCTAACTTGGCGACTTGGAGGAGATGACCCATTTTCTGCTCTAGCCGGTCGTACCGACGACGGGGATCGCCTGATTCTAGCTTGTTCTGGCCGCAGCTTGTTTCTGGTGAACACCAATCTTTATCATAAAAAGCGACAATGGCCAATCCGGCATCCTCCATAGCCCTCAAAGCGTTGGAATCAGACTGGCCACCCTGATATCGGTTACCAGAGGCGTGGGTTAATCAAGATTTGACGACCATTCTGATCCTCACCCGTGAAGTCAGACCATGCCGTATGGTTATCCCCTTAAGGCAATCTCTGGCATCGGTCGCTCCCTCGCCGCAACAAGTGCGGCGCTGAGTCGAACACTGTCAGCGGTTTCTCAAATGGCACACCGAGGTACTGCTCAGCTATGTGTTGATCTAGTCGTCTTTTGAACGCTTACTTGCTTCCTGCCTGTATGACCGCTTCCGGTAAAGAGTCCCACGAGCGACATACTCTGACAGGGAAGGGTTGTTCCCCAGCCATCAGCCTTGGACGCTGTCTCTCTAGCTTCAGTGAGTGACCGCGCAACGTCGATATGGCAGCCAGTTCGAACAGGTGTCTGTTACGATATCCTTGCGTTGTTAGGAGTACGAGGTCATCTGTTGATCGCCTGCAATTCATGCAATATCGTTCAAAGCGCGGAGTCTTGGGTGATAAGTTCCTGAGTTTCCTCCATTTTATTCAACCTGCTTCTTCTGTCTCCAAACCAATTTGTTTTCCCGTTCTGCGTACCCATAGTATCTCCACTGATCACACGCCCGGTACTTGTAACGATTCATTGTCAAATAGTGTAGCAGGTGGTTTTCATTCTGCCGGCTTGCATTTTCTCAAACTTCGTCAGCCTCTGAATCTCAGTTCCCTCAATTTTCGCATTTTAATGCAGCTTGGCCAACAGCCTCGTTTAGCTCTGATAGTAGACACACTTTTGATTGATGTCTGCTGCGTCAATGAAACGCGAATTGTGGATTCGAGTAGAATAGAGTAGAGTAATCTAACTAACCGCCAAATGTCTCATTAGGATATTTCCTGGACACTTCAGGGGACGAAGTAGCTCAAACTCTGGGTCAACGTAATGTGGGGATAGTCTTAAGTGAGAAGGCTGAAGTGGTCCTCTTAGACCGGATCCCAGTTAACAGTCGCTTGTACTCCATGGGACTGCAGAGATCAGTCGACGTCCGGAAGGATGATGGTGTTAAGCACAGTTTATTTGTCATCTCGGTATACGCGCCTTGCCAGATAGAAAATGACAACACGTTCGCCACTGTTCACGGTTCACTGCCATATATTTTGGTGTATCCAACCAGCTAGTTGACGGTTCTTTCGGACCCCAACCGCAAAGACGGAAGACATTTACTTCACCTAACTTAGCTGCACATTTTCTCATTCCACGTTGCCACGTCATCTGTTGGCCTCCACATGGCTTCTTCCATTCCTTAGGAGGAACACAAAATAAGGCACGATATGTTAGACGAGTGTTCGCCATAAGCAATACGTGACCCAATCAGTGTAGTCTACTAAGTTTCATACGCCGAGATAAGTTATTCTCAGAAATGGCACCTAACACTAGATTTCTTATCTCAACATCAATCACCTAGTCACTCCATCCAATCCTAGCCATACTACGTAGACATCGGTGATGGAAAACCTTCGACGGACGAACATCTCCCACACGCATACTCCACGTCTCACAACCGTACAACAGGACTGAGCGCACTGCGGCACAGCAAACAAGGCCTTTCAACTTTAGCGAAATATCAAGCCCACGCCACAAGTGCTTCAGTCCAGCGTAAGCTGCTCGAGTCTACGATATACGCGTGTTTACCTTTACCGCCTAGCTACCATCGTTCGACATGCTCCTACCAAGGTAGGTGGAACGGTCTACAATCATTAGTTTCTCACCATCCAGTACCAAGTTCGGCACTACTGTCGTCCAGTCCTGCAACAGCGCTTTGCACTTTGAAGGTGCAAAGCACATGCCAAACTGGGCTACAGAGCTTGACAGTCTATCTAGTGTTGCGCATGGTCCGCAGACTCGAACAGGCACACAACATCGTCTGCGTAATCTGGATCACACAGCTTCCCTCCGTTTCCCAGTTCGACTCCTGCATTCTGAAGACCTACTAAAGCATCTTCCACCACTTCGTCCATGACGAAATTGAACAGAAATGGAGTTGGGACACTTTTCGAACGCCACTAGTCGTTTCGAATGAACATGACGGTTCACCGTATACCCTAACGCGACCATAGGTATGCGAGTAGAATGCCCGTACGAACTTCGCTGGCAAACCCTTCCGGTGGAGAGCACTGAATATTGCTGTCTGGCCCATTGAGCATTAAAGAATGCCCAAGAGGTAGGCCCTGGTCTCGGACAGCATATCAGATAATGGAAGCATACGCCAGGCAGGTTAAAGCCAGCTATAATTAGTAAGAGCTGGAGGCTTAGCGCATCTGCGTACTCCAGTGTTGCTACTATTAGGTCGAGTATTCTATATCGAGAGTTTGGGAGCCGGTAGATCACTCCCAAAAGGACCTTTGTGTTGTGTAGTCCTTTGGATGCCAAACTTCCAGGATTACGTCAGTGAGGCGCGTGGTCTTCAGCTTGCTGCTGGTGTACAGCACACGCCTTCAGCATATGCCCACCCTTCGACCGATCCTCAAGATTTCCATTCCTGGAGGGCCTAGTTCTGCATCAGAGATGTCTGGGTGTGCCCAGGTCTCGGTAACGCCGACCACCAAGGCTTCACACTGGGCTGCCAGGTTTCGGAACTTAGGGAGTTCGCGGCTTAAGTTTTGACAGTCGGTGTAGTTGCAGCTGCATGCTTCGAACACTATGGTATGTTTGAATGTGGGCTGGCTGTGTAGAATGAACTGCTAGGGGGTCAGCAGGAGACGGCCTAGCCAAAGACTCGCGCATCCGAAAACTACCCGTCGGCCGAACGTCTAGGGTTTGCGTGCTGGCCTCTACCTAACATGGGGTTGCCAGCCCCGGTGGAGCCGGAGTTCATGAGTCTTCTGGATCCCAAATAACATCGCGGGTTAGAGGATGCTGTCTAGCAGGACTACTGCTGGAACTGCTATGACCTCATGGGAGCTTCGTTGTTCCAGTGTTTGGCGGTCACCCCTGGGTCTGCATCTGTGGCGGTGTCAGACAGGAGACAGATCACTTCTCAAACTCTGCCTGTCATGGGGGTTGAGTGCAGCGCGAGCAGAAGCAATCTTGGCTGGGAAATGGTCGGTAGGTGTGATAGCCTTGGCAGTCTATTGATTCCACATACAGCCAGCCCTAAGACAGATGACATTGAACCTACACAGCCCACCGTTCTATGTCGTCCAAGGCGCTACAATGTGCAATAATGCTGCGGAGCCAGAACTGCGGCTTCCGCCTACCGCTGCCCGATTACTATAGTTAACTCAAAGTAAGTTGTTTCCACACTTACGATTACTGCATATATATAACAATCTTGCTCATTTCTCCCTAAGAACAAACACCTCAATCAAAATTATTTTCCATGAGCTATAGTGGGGATATTTAATGTAATAAGTAAATCATTCGGTTAACGGTGGGATCACGGAGCATTTCGCAAGTGCGAGGCTGAAGCCTTAGATTTGGATCTGCAGCCTATACTGTCCCAATCATTTTATAATTCATAAAAAGATGAAAGAATATAACCCAGCCGTGCGGATTAAGGCGCAAACCCAACCCCTGGGAAGTACCTACAGACCGCAAAACAGGGAAATCCCCGAAGGATCACTGCGTCCCTAGCGTGGTTCAGCTCAGGTAAGGTCAGGGCAGGTGGGATCACAGGACTTGAGGTGTGAGTCAAAGCCGATAGACAAGCTTCCTGCACGGGTAAGCTTCGGTATCCTACGACGCCTCGATTGCAATGTTTCCGTTTTCGGATTTTGCAGCCAGTTCGGAGGGTACCTCGGGATCTATTCTGGAGTAGCAGAATGAGAGGCTGAACTGCTGAAAGCCAAAATACAGTGCGAACACCCAATAAATGTCCTACAGTTTGAAGCTAAAAATGAGATGGATTCAAAAGAAAAATGTACTACAGAAGAAAGTGCAGAGTAGCGTTTTGTTTGGGGGTGGGGGAGAACAAATATGATGGAGAGAGAAAACATCTTATTTAAGGCTGAGGAACGATTTGGGTCAAGCCTTGTCCAGGTAGGCCATAAACTGCTCAACAGTGAGGGTAGATACCACTCCTTCTGGGACTTTGTTTTATAAGTTAACTTCTTTGTGTGAGAAGAATGTAGACCCAAAATTTTCACGGCTCTGAGATTTTTAACATTATGATACGTCCTCGTAGAACCGGGTTTTCGTCAGAGCTAAGCCGTGGAGCAGCTGTCCTTGGCAGACATCCCAGCAGTTTGAACTCATGGACCGGGTCGCTTCTGAGGCGTCTGGTAGGTTAGCCCCTTAGTTCAGGGGCCATTTTTATGGAGCGCTTTTAGGCGTTCTCCAGGATAAGTTACCTCGAACCAAAGTGGGCGCCCAGGCTTTTGCTGCACATTTTATGTGGAGACGTACAATTGCATTCTACAGGCGTTTGAATACCCTTGGTTCCTTGGATTGCGTTATTCGTCGGAGTCTGTGGCACACCCGATTTGCCATACTAACCGCGGCACACCAAGTGGACGGTCTGAAGCACTCAGGGATGATCAACCATATGTCCTTCGTTGGTGTCACCCTAGGGATCTCCTGCAGTGCTGCGGGTTTGAGGTGTCTCGCGGTTGATTGTCCCTCGGTGCCGGTTGCTTGCGCTTCCTGGTGATCAATGGGCTCCCTATCCGGATGACTAGGCACATGGCGTTCAGATCTGCTCGTGCTAGACTCTTCCTAGGATCACCTACAATTTTGCGCCATCGGGGAATGAGCAACAGGAGATTTGATTACTGCTGGTTTAGCATCGATGGATACTAGGAATAGAGGGGATCCCAACACCAGAGCTTAAGATACCCTATTGCAAACATTTGCCAGAGAGGACCACGCTCCATTTACTCCCACAGAATCCGCGGTCGTGAAAACGGTCTTCAATCCACCTCATGACTGACGGTTTTGCATCCAAAGTTCCCAATTTGGTCAATATCCGACCGTGGTTAACCTAGTCGAAGGACTTACTAAAATCTAGGTATTATGCTTCCACTGGGTCTAGTGTGAATTCCATGGGTCACGTTGTCCTGGAATGACAGCAGATTCGTCAGAATCGATTGCCCACTGATGAAACCTTGCTTATTCTGGCTAAGTAGTTTGCCTTTGATTAAGTACCTGCTGATAGCGCCCCTGATACGGCGTTCTGTTAACTTCAGCACTTCTTGAAAAAAGGATACTGGACGACAGTTGTTTCTGCCATAACCACTCTCTTATTGTGGATTTGCACCACTGCAGTCATCCTCCACTTGTCAGGAATTTACCCGCACTTAGACGGATTGCACATATCTTTTGAACGAAGACCGACTGCATCCGCTAGTGGTTTGAGAATGGCCAGGCTTATGTTGTCCGGACCTTCAGGTTTAGGTCTTGTAATGTTGAGGCAGATTGTCTGCTTGATTGTGGGTTTTAGTGCACCTCCTGGGATGGTGCCGCACTCATGTACATAAACCGATCGGAAGTGACCTAGAAGTGTGTTTGCTTTGTAGTCTGCCGATTTGGCCTGGCCTCCGGCCTCGGCGTGATCATTTCCCAAGGAGACCCTGAACTTCCTGTTACTTAGAAAATCCTTTGAATTCCGCTTTGAGTTCTACTCTGAGGGAAACTCGTATTGACCCCGGTACCTCTTTTGAGTTGTGACCGAATCTTCACGAGCTCTTATATACGGCATGTGCCTCAGGTGCCCTTGGCACTCACAGTGTCCCTGCCGCATCCAACGTTCTTTTGTTGCGCTTTTCTGGCCGCCCTCTTCCAGCTGGGCGGTTTCACCCCCCGGAGTACCGTTTTTAGGAGGGGCAAACACTTTAGCTTGTGGTCGATGCGCACCCAAAACACCTTGATTTTGTTGCTGTCGATGTACCATTGTAATGTGGCAGCTCTACAGAGCAGAGCTCTCACTTCTATGCCCTCAAAAGGCCCTCTTTATTTCCCGAGAGCCGAGCAGCTTCCCCTTCATACTCGATAAAATTCGGAATCCGAACATATGGGGAAATTTTCTTAGCTGCAAGCAAAAGAATTCACCACGCCACTAACCATAGATTTTGGGTCGATCATGAGGAAGGGATTCAACCAAAGAGTTCCGTCTGAGGTAGAACGCAGATTGATAATTTTTAAGGGCAAATCTCATCCTCAAAACTTATCATGGACAGGCCTTTCTCCCAGAACCAATCGGACAAAGAAAGCCATGGAATCTAGTCGCCACTATGAAGCCGCTGTAAATATTTGCAGTGAGCTACATGATAATCGAAGAACAGTCTCGTTCAAACTTGAACTAAATAGAAGTAACAGGGATTTCCGTCGGACTCAAGGTAAGCCATTGCTCAGGACGGAATTTTTCGGTTAATGGCTTGGCTAATTCTCTTTATTTAATTTTATGGGCAACCATATTTGAACAACCACGCGGACGTTACCCTCACTATAACGTTTACATCCAGTCAGTGAAGCCTAAAACGCATGTTGAATGCAACGGCACAAATTATCAGGGCAAAGCGATGCCAGACGGTGCACGGTGAGGACAAGTTCACAATACTGGCAGCTTTTCCGCGCGGGAGGAAGGGCTGTAACATAGATGTAAAAATAGTTGGCCTTCAGCGTGATGCCTGTGAATTGTGCTTCAAGAAACTGCTGCCGCTTGAATTCCAGGAGATTATGATGTTGTATGTTTCTCTATTTGCAAGGGACATGCGCAAGGCAAGATAACACTTATACAAGGATGATACAGAGGAAACTTGAATGATTGAAATCAGGGGAGATGGGAAACATGTTACTTTGGATTACTCTTGAAGCAACGTCAGAAACTGCAAGGCAACGCGTGGTGCACAAGTATGGAAGACAAAAATCGAAGCAGGACAAACTGGTTTGCAAGTTTATGTAGGATTTTTCGAGATTGTTCGTGAGCAACGGGCTGCGAGTCATTTCGTGTTTAAGTGCACTAAATGTGCGTCCCTGGGACAAAACTTGACAAGAGGTCGATTGCAGATGTCGAGTTATGGTTCGGGACGCAAACGTCTTGGACAAAAACGTTAAGTTGAGGAGTCGAAGATCAGTGTGGAAATGGTAGCTCCATGAAAATTAGTCAAAAACAGGAGGAACAAAATCAGTTCCAGCGAGCGGTGTTTTATCTGCGATAAACCAGCACTGACGCCTACAGCATAGAGATAATCGAATCGGCTTAGACAGATCATTATTGTTATCCTTATTGGACCACCGCATGAGAACGTGCACATATCTACTGCAGCCTTCAAAAATCCTTCCTTAACATCTCAAAAAGTGAACAATTGAAGCAAAGAAAACAGTTAAGACATCCGGTCCACACACTGGCTTGGTACTGTCCAAATCCCGGCACCTAATTCATCCAGTACAGCCCGGAGTTGCTGTCGAAAGCGACGCCACAGATGCATCCACTTCTTAGAAGCCACGATTCTCGCCCGTTACTAAACAACCAATAAAAGCTAGCCCAAAAACTATTACTAGTTTATTTTAATGAATCAATCGGGCCCAGATCCCCAGACCTACCAAAATGTGGAGCGCAGACCCGATCTAGTTGTTTCCACCCTGTACATCCCTAAACAGCTGTAAATTTCCTGCACGTGGACGACCGTTCGGTTCTGCCCCTATTAGGCGACTATCTTTCATGCACAACGTCAGGTACCATTCAGTTCGCTCTACGTCTAGCCTTAACATTTTACTTGGTGCCGTCCAAAATACGGTGTAACCAAATTTAACTACAACCTGGTAGCCGTTTGAACTATACACCATACAGCATACATCATATACACACTGGTATCTGTCTTACACCGAAGCAAGCCCTCCAGCTCAAAACGCTGTGCCGTTTAAATTAGACCCTTTTTCCGCGACAAACCCCATGCTGCCCTACCTTCATTGCATGTTCCCCATCCTACTCCTCGTACACAACGCAACTTAGGGTGGCCAACAATCCCAATTCATCCCTGCTGCCTTTTTTACACCCAGCAAAACCACTGACGTCTGATGTTCAACGCTGCATTATTACTGTAACTTTTGTCCGTGGCAGCAAATTTCTGTGTAGCTGAATGTAACAATGATGGATTACATTACCCCGGTCGACAAGTTAACCGCCCACCAGATATCCTGCTCAACTTGCCTGACAGCTCATCTACTGTACACTTCCGATAACTATTTGACGATGTAACATCATTCCTTCCTGAGACGACGATCCCTCGTTCTAACGGCGCAGCACCCTCCCAATTAAGGTAGTCACAAATGAGAAGTAGAAAAGTTCTAAAAAATGACTGAAAACGAAAATAACGATTGCGGCCAAGGATTTTCAATCATCCAGAAACCGAGCTTCACCCATTATGGCATCTGTCATTGACAAGGGGTATTCCGCACAATTTCGCAACTTTTATTAGAAGCTCGCACCATACCAAGGAAACATAAATATATCCGTCTTTTCATACTGTAGTCAAACTTCGATTTTGCGCTAATCACATTGCCGACAGCCTCATAGCTGTCAACGGCTACGAACACTTCAAGGAAACCGTCAAACCCAGAGCGCGGTGGCTGCCTCGTTTACGTCAGCCAATCACTGCCAGCTACACTATGCCAGTATCCCATCGTGAACACCATCCACCATGCAATTTGTGTCAGAGCTGAGATCAGCGTCAAAAACATTCTGGTTGAAAGCATCTGACGACCCTGGTCATGTGATAATAATGTAACCAATAAATACAGCTTCCAGGCTATTGGGTCCCATGTTGGTCACTGCAGGTTTTGCTGCACACGGCCTTAATAGTCCATGCTCCCCACATGAGATAACCTACTCACATTCCCTGAAGATTTTCATCAAGGCGGTACGATCCAACGTGTGACCGAAATAAAAAACTGCAATGTCGTTGATTTGATATTCACGATAAGACCAAAACCCATGCGAACGTTTACTGAGGTATTCTTACGTGGATGTAATCATCATCCATTTGGATGTCCCTTCATACTGCCCCTCCTGAATGGCTACTCGCCACCAAACTCTAGACACTACTAAAGTGCGCATCATAATCGTTTACCTACTCTAGTTGGCAATTCCAGTTAGGAATAGTTTTTTCCAACACAAGAAGAGTAGGTAGCCACGTGGTCAACTCTCCTTTAGTGTGACCGATATCTCGGTTTCCTAGGCCAAATTCTTCAACTTGTCTATTCGGTGCCGCACCTTCCAGTCACAGTGAAGAACCTTTATGGTTATCCCTGATCACAGAAATGGAGCAAGATGTGACCATATCAATCATCGCCCATTCAACCACACCCCATAATCTTTAGAATTATGGGACTCCTGATAAGGAATAGTCTTATTGCTTATTTTCTGAAATAAAATTATAAGCACCATAAAACGCGGCTTTCTTCGAAGCAAATCCCGCACTGCCAATGTGGCTGACTGCGCAAGCCTTATTAATAAGGCCCTGAACACTGAAAGGACAGCTGTATCAATCTTTTTGGTCACGACGAAAGCTTTTAACGAGGCCTTACAGTGTTTGCTAAATAAAAGTGAATCCTACGGCATCCAATCATATAGCGGTTTTTTGTCATACCTGTCATCCAGAAACTCGGTAGTTTGAGGGAATGGCTTCATATATAAACACATTACTGACCGATTGCTTTGCTGGTGTAGGTCAATGACGTCCTCGACGTTATTTTCAGCGGCTTTTCCTTTCTCCCCGTTGACGACATCAAAATTGTCTACAGGTTTTGCCATTAAGCCGTCTAGTACACAACTATTAACAAATTTGAAGACTTAGCGTTGCGCAGTTCCTGAGCAAATGACTAAGTGATGGAATTGTCAGCCAGAGGAAGCAGCATCAAAAGATAAAATTGCACTATGCCCACAGAAGAACTCAAACTTCATGACCGAATCATCACCACTAACTGCTGAGTTCACAAACTGGGACCAAATTATTCTTGCACCTTAAGAGTTTCGGAACGTGCTCGTGCACGAGATGGGCAAGCAAACAAATAAAAGGCTACTATACAGAGCGCTAAAGTTGAAAGCGTGCAGACCACAAGTTTTAGAGCTCACGTCAGACCCATTCTAGAGAATCGCCCTTTAGTGGTGGTGGATAACGTCCAGCGTGCTTTTACCAAGCAGTTAACCGACAAATCCTCAAACCTGAATCACACAAAATGCGGGAAGTCACGGAATGCAGACCCCTTATAGCTCCGAAGCACGGGAACAAACCAGATGTTCTTTGGTAATATTGGTGCAGTTGACAGCTGCATCTTTACACTTTGTATAAGAAACCCACTCGCCTACATTTTTCGAAATACGGAGTTCATTATTACTTTCCCAATATCAAATACGTATGCCCAAGCTGAATTCATTGTTAAATATTCGTCAAACGGAACAAAATTCCGCAGCCATCGCTCATTTTATCACCATCGTCTATCGCGTTTAAAAAAAACGATAAGTCGACTAGTGCTCTTTCCTGTTCATTTTCGTCACCTATGCTTTCCTGAGGACCGAGAATATAAAACTGAGTTGCAATTTTTAAAACACATCGGTGGCACCGTTTTGACCATTGCAAAATGGTGATAAATTTCATTGCTCGTGTCACCAAATGAAAAATATAACGACCACCTAAATAGCGTACTCCCGATTACTTACTCATTCAGCAAATCATCCTGTGCGGTTAGAATTGTCGTAGCACAGCCGCAGAATTTTCGGCCTAACTCACATTAAAATCCCTTTCCAACAGTTCGCAGCATGCTTCAAATGGGGCTCTAAGTGCGGTGTCTTAGGTCTCCGTATCGAAATTAAATTTTCCTGTTTTTCTTTTTAATGTCCGTTTCTCACAAGCATATCTACCATCGGAGAGAACCCAGTCTTCATCCTGTATCCAATATTTGCATCTCACCATCAAAATCTCCCTGTCTTTTATCTCTAATTCTAGTGGTATCTGTTCCACATCAATGCGAACTTCTACGGTATATCACAGCCTTCCTTCTCTTCCTGAGAGACCAAATCTGGTATGCAGCCTGTTTCCGCACATTTCCGGGTTCCAGCTGAATGATGCCTTGGTTTGGGCTCCATAAATTGTCACTTGATTCCTATGGGTTTAGTCAGCCCACAGCGCAATTCTGTCTATTATAGGCCATTTCGTATGGATGCCCACCTATATCATTCACTGTCCGTCCCCTAAAGACAGGTTCATTTTGTTTTCACTCACAAGTGTAGGCCGTTTACACGCTAGATCGGCCTGTCTCCTTATCCATATACACAAATAACCGATTTCGTGAACATCGCCAGCCGCCGCTTCAATATTTTGGGGTTGTAGTAGATACCCGTCGTTTCCTTCTCTGAGCTTCCCGCCCGATCGATCGCTTCCTAATCCGCAGCCGGAAGCAGTCATTTGTTCCATTTTTCCAAACCCTTTTTATTCTGATTCAATGTCGACAGGGTTTATTGGCAGTACTGTTGTTAAAAAGTTCCACGTGAGTAATTTTTGCACACTGGGCTAAGAATTTTGAGAAGGAAGAACCCAATGCCGAAGGGAACACGGTGCTGTCTACCCAAAGCGAAAACATTTTCACGGGTGGAGGCAGGTGTAATCCGCTTACTTAGATATATCCGCGCACTGCGACAGTCGACCTCTTCGCCCGATATGCTCCGAACAAAGCTGTGAGTTTGGCAACGATCCGCACTACTGTCGTAACTCCGGTGTGCACGGAATGTGGCTAGGACAACGTGGATATGGTGAAGAAACTGGGTTTCCCCGAGTGCATCATCTCAGGGGAGCTGCTACCTCCGTGGCCACAACACAGGAGTGTCATGAGAGCACGCAATCTTTAGGGATTGGCAGAAGGAATAAGATGCCTTGATTAGGCTAAGGAATGAAATGTGCCGGTAGACGGAAGTTCAAGTCACTTGATTATCAGCGCCTCAGAGGCAGTGACTGTATTGGGCGAACACGGGAAATTTTTAATAATTGTGGTTTAACGAACTAAGTGTCTAGATATATTCATGGTCGCAGAGCACAATTGGGCTGATCAGTGTAAAAGTTCTGACGGAAACTTAAGAGGGGATTTGTTGGGGTACCTTTATCCAGTGGAAAACCGGGGAAATTCATCCCCATGTGCAGGGCGGCAGTCAGTCCACACTTAGAGTACGGCATAGAGACATGAAAAACTTTCCTTGAAAAGCATGTCGTTTGCCCCGAGAGTGTCCGGCAGCAAGCTACCGCAGTGCCTTGGAGACAAGAAAGCAGGTCACACAATGGGAGGGTGAAATGCATAAACCTGTCCTCGAAGGAAGAGTGTAGATTCAGAGGTGATGCGATCAAAACATCCACTGGGGGATCTAAGGGATTTTTCACGCAAGCTAGCCAGGATAAAACTCAAGGCAAAAGTGCGAAGATAGGGTTTCGCTGCAGGTTAAATACGCGTGCTACCGTCTTCTGCAGTGGGTTTTTCGGGGCTTCAGAAGTGCTATCAGCAATAAAGGTGTCAACGCCTTTAAAACATCCTCGGCTGAGATGAGGTACAAATTATTCCCGGTATTGTGCGGTTATTATGCGGAGTTTTGCAAAGCCATTCGTGCTGTTACGGAATAACGGAAAGTAAAAACATTAGTTTTCTTTCACCTGACGTGTGAGAAGTATTTATCAATTCACTTCTCACCTGGGGTACAAATTATTTCCAGAATATGGAGTTTGCAACGCAGTTATGGTAGGGAAAATGTCCGCATTTTATAATGACCTAAGGGTACGCAAACAATGGGTATCCTCTCCCCCCAAGGGTGAGAATAGTTCCCTTTTCCTTTCTCATTCAAGCGTCAAGCCAGAGTGCAGTTAGAAACTAAATCTGCCATTGGTGGACGTTAGATGTTTCGCCTATCACCGAAAGAACTCTGGCAACAGACTGCTGCTCCTGGCGACCGTTCTGCACACGAGTCTACCAAACATAGCCTCGTTTGATTTTGGTTCCCCTTATTACTTTCACAACCCCGCCTTCATCGCTATACCTAACAGGAATTCATGAAACCAAAATTACCCAAACCAAACCACATGCCACTTTCTTCCTTGCCCAAAGAACTGTGCTTCCAAAGTTTTCGCGTATTACACTGCTTGCGGGTATTCAGTTTACTGCTCACTAGACTGTGCATTTCGCGAGTAACTGCCTCCGAATTTCGCATTCCTTGATGTATTGCCTTTATGCTTGCCGCGCGTTATTCATTCTGTCAGGTCTTATTAGTGCTTGTTCCCAACATTCATCAAAAGTACCACATAAAGGAACGTTCCGGTCCATATCGGTTTGTTGCCTGTGTATGGACTCCTACGAGATGCGCTATAATGACTATGAGCGGATATGACGAGAATTCTCCATTTAACTCCACTAATCTGCAAGAAACTTCCTCAAAATTTGTGCTCTTTCAAAACATATGAACTGAGATACTTATCATTAGTAACTGGTACACTGACGGCCGCGGCTATCCAGGAAAAAAATTGACATAAGAATTCAGAGATAGTCAAAAATGGGTGTTCGCACCAAATCACTGAAACTAGTTTCCCTGTTCGTAGTCACTTCATCAGAGAATATATTCGAGGTTCCTTTTTGCTCTTCCGACCTACTCATTTTGTTCTGCAGTAACCTGCTAACACGAACCAGGCAGACCGTTTTCCCTTAATTACCCGGCTTAGTTTCATTTATAAAAAAAGGAAAATCTGTCCACATCGCACAGACGATGTGGTTCGCAACACACAATTCAATATTAGTATGTTTCAAGCAGCCCTCTTTAATGAAAGCAAGACAAGGCGTTGACGATGACGGAGCCCTACGTACAGATCTATGTTTAAGGGCATAAACTACCATCCTTCTTGTGCTTGCTTATCCCCACTTTTGTTTCTTTAGCCCGTGCGAAAACCCAAATGACTGCAACAGGTTTGCTTCAGCATCTCCGAACGCAAGGAAAACAGATCACCCTCAG
>LUCM01009096.1:257362-421509 GCA_008360955.1 Fasciolopsis buskii
GAAAAACTATCCCTGGTAGTTTTTTAAACAGCGTCGTTTGGTCTCTGTAATCTTTTCGTTTAGTAAACTGGACTGTTACCATTGTCTCGATATTTTTTTAACTAAAATAAACAGACAAGCTGGTTATTTGCAACTTCCAGACTGACACTCTCTCCCCGGCTTCTTCTCCAGGCCTCGCAACCATGACCACAGATGCAAGCAGACCTCTTCGGCGAAAGCTCCAACCATCCTTTGCGCTGTTTCGTTCTAGTCTTCCGTTAGGAAGCCTGCTTATCCTGATTTCTTGACGCCCCAAGTATCTGGACCGCACGAACCTGAATGCAAACCAAGCCCGCTAAATTTTGACCGCCCGGGTTGCCTCATCTTCCAGCTAGTGGACCATACCGATTGTCGCAGCAGGTCGAGTCGGCAATATCACTACCTGAAATGGCCGCGCACCCCCCGACCTCCAAACCGTATCCGCCACAGAACACCATAATCGGGTCGCAACATTCAAACAAGGACAACACAGATTCATTATTGGCAGGCTTTATTTAAAGGATTGATAGTTAAATCTTACATGCCACTGGTTTTCCTTCCCGCAAACACATCACAATGCCGCTCCCGGCCGCATAAGTCCAGTGATTCATTTTGTGTATTTTCCATGTTGCTCTCTGTCCACATTTTTCATTTAGTTTTTCTTTCCCGTAAATTGTTGTGATGCACGCTTAGGTGGTTTTCTGCTTGTTTCATTTTAAGCAATATTTTGATTACTTGAATTGTTTGTTAAATACCGATTCTTGGATCCATTCCCAGTTTGATATCCAACTGTGGGTTTTTTTCAATTCATCTGCCGCCCCGATGCTGGCATTTCATAATTGATCTTCATCTTCTCCAGAATAACTCCTCTTTTATTTTTGAGAATACACTGCCCGCTAGAAGACGACGCTTATCTTTGCCTTCTAGACACCCCCAAATTTTTGCAGGGAGCTCTCGGGGCATAGCAGCTTTGATGCGTGTTTAAACATCGGACTTGATCTTGCGCCCCCGTGCGCAACTCCGTAGTCGAGCCCCGTGACCACCAGTTATCTGGCCAAAGATTATCTAGCTTTGCGTTAGAAGCTGGGAAACTCGTCTTTAGCTTATGACATTGCTGGTTATGTTCATGACTGACTTTGTGTCTTCCTTGTGTCCACTTTGTGTAAATTTCATTTTGCCTTGCGCATGCCTTTCGCATGTCGAAAAATATACACATTTATGATATTATTTTAGGGAAGAGCAAATTATATGTTGGTGCTTTCGTAGCGACTGTCCGTCCGTATTGTGGGCGTGTTGGGCACCGTCTGACAGTTCCGGCAGTAAAGCTGTTTGATTCGGGGACTCGTCCACCCATTTCACGTCAGTGTTGGGGATCAAACTATGCGGTCCCAAATTCTAAGTAGGCTTGCCGCGGGAGCGTCAGTTTGCGTTTGCGAGTCATGCGCTTCCCACAGGAAGGACGCTCAGCGGTGGGGCTGGAGAGAAAACGACCGTAACTGCCAATTTGTTAATTTGCGTCGCCCAGGGATTGGTGCTGGCATCCACACTCTTCTTTTTGCCCATCAGCGGCCTAGAAAAGGGCTGCCGTTTCCTCGATGGTATCAAAGCAACGAGTGTAGACTTAAAGGGAGACATCAAAGCCATTACTGCCTGGTCAGTTTTATAAAACTTTCAACTATACCTGGAAACGTGTTGAAGTCTGACCTCTGTGGAAATGCATAAAGAGCTCGAAAAGGATGATGTCATAGAAGCTTCCCAAGCCACGGACATCGGGTTCCCGATTTCGAGCAATTCAAAATCTGTCAAGCGTGCGCAAGCGCGCTGAATAAAGCCAAAGAGGAACGTTTTGGATTCAGATCGTTCGTATCGAGATACCAGGGAAATCGAAGTATTTAGTTCTCTGTGCGCGACCATTACGAAACTGTTCTTGGAATACTGTCTTCAGACCTGGGAGCCGTACCTGCAAAAGTATACAAACTAGCTGAAGACGGTTCAGAAGACAGCGGCCAAGATGACGCCTAGTTGACAGCGCGAAATGTATAACGACTATGCCAGTTACTCTCTGAGATGCCGATCTACAAGCGGGGGCCTTACCCAGAATTTTGCATTTGAGAAAAGTAATTCATAAAATTCTGGGGACCGCCTGCTATTATACCAGACAAACACCAGATGGCACAGGTTAAGGCTCCAGTGCAGTCACACGAGCCTTCTACTGAAGGCTGGGTTCTCAAACAACACAGAGACCCTTCTACGGAGCCGAATGCCTGAAGGTGATGAACACTGTTATTGTTGAAGCATGTAAAAAGACAGTAATTTTCTGCCGGATGGCGTTATTCGCAGGGCTGGAAAAGTAAGATTTAGACGTGAATACAGAAAATATTCGTTGGAACTGTTACCGCAAATGCTTCGTTGCCTTTCAAAAACAGAAGACAGTAAGCAGCGTTCGAAGCTAGGGGCAACGGCCAACAGCAATATTTCGGAATCCGGAGTGTCTGGAGGCCGAATTTTCGTCCTGCAAACTTCGCACTGAAATAAAGCGTCGTGGTATCTGAAGTTGACTTGTCCATTCTATCACCTTCGGTCACTGACCATGCCTACCTGGCACTTTGGAATAAAACGGCATACCTTATCGTAGACCGTGTTTACAGAAATAAGGGGACAACCTCCTTTAGGTAGGAACACAGGGTCCCGTCCAATGAAAGAGAGAACAACGAACACATTTGCGATAAAGGAGCACTCCGCGTGTACGGATGAATAACAAACCATGGGCGATGCCCGAACATATCTTTGGTAATATACCATAGCAGATCTTAAGTGTGTTGAGTGGCTAACATTGATGACTCCATGGAATTAGCTGGAAAACCTGCAACCTTATTATCACTCTGTTACACGCTTCGACTGTTACTTGCCCAGATGTCCAAACTGAACCAGCTGTCTTCACAAGGCAGACAAAACCTTAATCAATTCAATGGCTTTCATTTGCTCTATCCGTGACTTCCACAAATGGTTTACATAGAACTCGTTGAGCACTGTCTGGGAAATGTCTAACAAACCTGGAAAATTTCTATACCAAAATATGCGCGGAAAGAGGAACATGCAGCCTCGAACTAATGATCAGTAGGCCTTGGCTCATCGGAAGTCGCCGCAGGGTAACTTCATACTTAAATCGGAGTCAACCTTAAAAGTCATGACGAGCATACTTCTCGGTCTACAGAAAGCATGCACCGAAGCACGATCAAAGTGTGTTAACGATGCATACATAAACTGCAGGACCAATTGTTGGCAGGAATATGCACGCATTAAACGAATGAGTAGGAAAAGAATGGATGGCAGCCCTGAAAACAGGTGAGGAGGACATTCCTCAGGGTGTCCCAGCCGGCAATCAGCGTGAGTAGATAGCAGAGGAAAGAAACGGTTGAACATGGGAGGATGAGTGGGGCTGTTTGCAAAGCCCTGTGGGTAGTTCAAGCCAGTATGAAGGCAGTCGGCTGAAGGATACAACCGAATAGAAAAGCTCCTTTGGGGAACACAAAGTCACCTTTGCTTGTTGGGTACAATCCTGAGGTTTGTTTGTTTTTGTACATTTCTAGACATACGAGAGTCGTGCGCAAGGCAAAATCTAAATTGGGCAAAGAAGGCACACTGCAGACATGGAAAACAGAAACCGAACATACAATGCAATGTGGTTTCGCTCACAAGTTCATAACAGGCAATATGATTTCCTGACCACGGGATTTCGAGTTTTAAATTAAGGCTAGACATTATTTCGCAAAGATTTTTCTTTGACTGATTACTAGTCCTGAACTGCGAGTAATACTATGTTTGAGTGCAACAAAGGTGCTTATCGCGGGCGCAAAACAAATAGGAAGACGTTTGCGCACACCAGACGGATATCTTCTGATAAACTAATGGATATGTGTAATTTATTGTGGAAGAATCCCAGCCCAGAAGCCTTAAACTACCAGTATCTCCTCAGATTGACCTTAGAAGAACGCCCTTAGTCCAGTTTCTTTTTGAGTCCAAGGTTTCTCGCCCTCAAATATTTTAAATGATTCCTACGCCACTGCGAGCGGAATATCGCGACAGACCGCCACGTCACCTCTTGAACTTAGCTCATTTCACGCTGAACTTTACTGTTCCGATAACGAATCAATCATCACCGCCAGGGACACATTTGTCAAAGACAGTCTTTGCCATAGAAGACGGTGTAAATCACCTCCGTGTCTTCGTTGGAAAACGGTACTTCATAGACTGAAGTTTCGGAAGGCTGGATTGCTGATCAGCAACCCACCTCACGCTCTTTTTGTTCGACGGCAATATATACTTAGCCACCCAAGTATAACAGAAGTAAAGAGGGCTGGTTTCTAAGCAGAGAACAAATAGGCGGGTAGAAAAACAAATCTTCCCGAAACGCCAACTAAAGCCAGCACTTGGAAACAACTCTTCTGTAATCTCCTCTGGGTCTACTCTGTATTGTATTCACACCAACTGCTTGAATGTCTCCAATAAATTACCGGAAAGCAGACGCTTGGCTTAAGACAAAAGACTCCATCCGATAGCTGCCACCAAAACGTTACTCGCTCAGTGGAGATAGCTTTCAACGGTTACACCGCGGTCAGAACAGACTCAAATAACAAAAAAGCAGGTGCTAAAAAATCTCAGCATCAACCTTCCAGCTCCTCTGAATGGTACAGAATTTCCTCCTAATGATTCATTGCGGGTCGAGATTAGTGTATCCCCTTCGGAAAGTCCGCTGTTGGCTACTATTCATCAGCCTCCACATGTCAACCCTGATGATATCCCGGCAACTGTGGGACAGCCAATATGCGTGCGCGGCAGCTGGTGCTTCATTCGTCTCTTGTTTTGAGTAACCTTAATGCACCATCAGTCAACTGGATAAATACATGCATTTTCTCCCTTCAATAAAATGGACTCTTGGGAGCTGAATAATTTTTTTGCCTACCCCCAGGTGAATGCCATGAACATTTCTTTCAAGGCTGCACCACGCAGGCACACCGCCTTTTCATCCCAACAAAAGCAGTATTATGACGAGCAGACCATGCTCCCTCGCTCCATCGAGCGCCTCATGGATGTTACTTCTAAAGGGATTGTTAGATCAAGCCCACCAAAACGAAATCATATGAGCGAAAATTCAAACAACTTCGTGAAGTCAGTAAAACGGGAATAAAAGGGTGTTTTTTACTTTACCAAGGACGAGTATGTCCAGAATTATACAAATTTATGTGAAGCCCAAAGAGTCAGGGGCAATACACCCTGCACCTGCTTGTTTCAAATACTTGTATATATACATATACATATACATACGCTTACCTACACACGATTCACAGTAATAATAATGGGTATATTTCTCGAAATTCAAGAGTCATGCGCAAGGCAAGATCGAATTTACATATTGATGGCGCAGCGGGAATCGTGAAACAAAAATTTAGTCATGAAGATGCAGTGTCTGTACTCTCATGAACATAACCCGCAATATGATGGGCTAATCAAGAGTTTTCGGCCTTTAAATCAGAGCTGGATAATACATCGCCGAAACTTTCTGGGGCTGACTGTGAGTCGCGCACTGCGAGTCAATGCATGTTTAAAAAAATCAAAGATGCGCATCTCCGGCGAATAATTTGGCTGGGAAGAAATGGTGGGTGTTGTCAATTGGCCGGGTTCATCAAAAGTCAGGAGGATAATATGGTAAAGATGAAGATCAATATGGATGTAGTAAACGGATGGAGAAGATTCGAAATCACACTGGACATCATATGAAGTGGATGGAGAATGGTAATCACCAACACTCGATAGACAAAATAATGCTTAAAACGAAACAGCAGAAAACCGATAAGGTTGCATCAAACAATTTACGGGAAGAAACTAAATGAAAAATTGTGGACAGAGAGACAATGGAACTTACAAAAATGATCACTGGACTTATGCGGCCGGGAGCGGATTGTGATGTGTTGCGGGAAGGAAACCAGTGCATGTAAGATTTACAATCAATCCTTAAATAAGCTTGCCATGAATGATCTGTGTTGTCCTTGTTTGATGTTGGAGATTATGGTGTTCTGTGGCGGTACGGGTTTGGAGGTCGGGGGGTTGCGCGGCATTTCAGTAGTGATAGCGACTGCTTGGACAATCGTGATGGTCCATCTGAGATGAGGCACCCGGGGCGGTCATTAGCGTGGCTTGGTTTGCCTCAGGTTCGTGCGGTCAGATACTGGGGCGTCAGATCAGGATAGCAGCTTCCTAACGGAGATAGACAAACAGCGCAAAGGATGGAGTGGAGCTTTCGGCGAGAGTCTGCGTTGCATCTGTGGTCATTGGCGAGCCTGGAGAAGAGCCGGGGAGAGAGTGCAGTCTGGAATTCATACCAGCTGTTGTTAATTAGAGTAAAAAAATGAGAGCAGTGGTAACAGTCAGTTTTTACGAAGATTACAGAGACCAGACGGCTGTTTTAAATACGCAGGGGATAGTTTTCCGTTGACGGGACGTGTGCGATAAACACCGGCTGCTTTCTCCCTATAGAGCATATGGCTCAGCCAGTCCTAGGCTTCATGGTCCTTATTTGAAACGCGTTCCTATTCATCTTCCGACAGCTTCGCAGATACAGATTACAGTGGTCTGATAGGACGGCCAGCGCAATGGTTAGGGAATAAAGTCACTTTTTGTTCTCTTTGTGGAACTCGCCTGTTCTACGGGTCCGGTGTACATGCTACAGGAAATCAGTTATAACTGGTCGTGATCAGTTATTGGCGGTTCATCATATGCATGTCATCCACCGCAAATATTTTTACTACTTCCGATTCTAAGGAAAAGGCACAGATGAATGGGTTGACGACAGCAGCTTGAGCTGGATGTTAGGACAGGATTTGCCACGAGAAGTCACAGAAAGAAGAGACTGGAACAATATGGATGTGATGACGCAATGGAGATGAGTGAAAACCAGAGTGGATATCAAAAAAGTCAATATAAAACGTAAAATATCCGAAAGCACAGTCCATTGAGCAAGGAAGGCGGCGACGAGGGATGGGAATTGTGAAGTCGTAAAACTAATACATGAGGTTTGTTTTGAGCAACTTCCAGTTCATAAATTTCAGCTTGGTCTGGAGATGAAGGTGGCGTTGAAAAAGAAGCAGGAGAACCGGAATTAAATGAGGCAACGTCTGGTGGACTCGTGTGGAGAACTGTTACCAGGAGCATCGATCTATCGCCAAAGTCCGCAGAACAGAATAGAGGTTGATGAAAGCTGACGGGCCCTAGCTGTTTTCGAATGTCAATATGCATTATCAACGTCAGTCTATATCAGATGCCAATAAAAATGCTCTTCATTCGTGAGTCCGTTTTGTATGGTTATGTCAGAAGAATTTCGGGAAGGAGCATGAAGAAGCCAGTACAAAATGGTGCACGTGACCTTATGAGATACAATGCAGATTACCACAACAATGCTAGTAGGTGGACCTGACCGGGTGCGTTTGAAAATGACGATAGCAAATTGTACCACATAGTAGTTTCAATAAGCTTGCATGAATAATTAGGAAAGAACGGCGGCAAGTTGTTATAGACTTCGGCATAAGTTGAGGGAACAGGGGCATGTTGAAAAATAGAGGGTGGGCGGTGAAGCATAAGTCGATAGTCCGATGTGCCACTTCCCCAGACCGCCCAACAAGGAAGCCACATGCTTATCTACCAAACAACGGCAGTGTGGGGCTTCCCCTTTCGCAGGGTCAAGTCTGGGCTGATGGCATACATATCCATTGTAGAAGGTGGCCCATTCCTTCGCATCCGGAGTATGCTTTGGTTGCTGGGCTCAATCTGATCCAGCGGAGGCTTCTGCTTTATGTTCTAACGGAGGAATGGTTGAGCCCATATAGGTACTTTCCATAGTTCCTCCGCCTGACCTTCATTTTTCACGTTGTTTTTTTCGCAATTGCTGAGGGTGATCTGTTTTCCTTGCGTTCGGAGATGCTGAAGCAAACCTGTTGCAGTCATTTGGGTTTTCGCACGGGCTAAAGAAACAAAAGTGGGGATAAGCAAGCACAAGAAGGATGGTAGTTTATGCCCTTAAACATAGATCTGTACGTAGGGCTCCGTCATCGTCAACGCCTTGTCTTGCTTTCATTAAAGAGGGCTGCTTGAAACATACTAATATTGAATTGTGTGTTGCGAATCACATCGTCTGTGCGATGTGGACAGATTTTCCTTTTTTTATAAATGAAACTAAGCCGGGTAATTAAGGGAAAACGGTCTGCCTGGTTCGTGTTAGCAGGTTACTGCAGAACAAAATGAGTAGGTCGGAAGAGCAAAAAGGAACCTCGAATATATTCTCTGATGAAGTGACTAAGAAGAGGGATACTATTTCTGGCCTTACCCAGCACAAAGATTGAATCCTTTATATTGGCGGAATACATCAAGGGCGGAGAAATCTATGGGAAATGGTAACTGAGGTGAGAGACCGATATGTATATGGTTAATCGCGGTTACACCTGCCATATAATCCAGCTTCCTTCTGCTATCACAGACTGCAATGTTATTTATTGTTGTTTGCTTAGATCCACGTTTCGAAGAGCTTACTGTAGTCACCGTTAAAATAATAACCAAACTTCGTACGCCCGAGTCTCTGACAGACGAGGGTCTTATATACAAATAATGGTCTTAACAGTCAGTGGTTTCCGGACTTCGTTTTAGAAGGCAATTTTGGACTGTTGGGGCAATGATTTCCGCAAGGAAAATTTTTCAAAATATAAAAGTCCGGCTTAGGGTTGGCTAATAATAAAGAAATTATGTGGTAGGGTGACCGCGGTAGTACTGAGAAGTAAGAAATTGAACGGCAGTGCAGGGAAGATACATCCATAGTACTTGCATGTCTGCCAGTTGGGAAGCTTTGGGCCCAGTGGTGAGCCACAGATAGGTCTCCCCTTAAAGTTGTTAGGACCATTTCACTTACCGGCCACCAGCGAGGGTCACTCTCTAGTATTGTCCGTATTACGCTAGTATACTAGGTTCTCTTGCGCCCTCAGATGGAGTGTTATGGAAAGCAGGGCAATGTGTACTTATAACTCGATGACTGACCCAGAGGCATGCTCCTCCGAGATAGGGTTGGTGGTCAGTTGGAGGACTTGGGTGACCCTTAGGTAAGTATTTAAGACAGCCTTAAAACTGGATTGGTTTCGTATGCACCGAATGCTAATCGGAAGTTTGTTCCAAGTTTTGGCATAGAAAACAAGAAAGAATTGCGACCTCAAAGAGGATTTAGCGATTTCTGTACGGATGGTTAGAGACTTATGACGGTGAGGGTAGGGGCTGGTAGAGGAGAATATAGGTGGGTCGGTGGAAGAGAAGCGCCTATTCACCATGTTATGCAGAAAATCCAGGTTAATTTTCAGTTGCCGTAGCCAAAGTGGCTCAACTTTGAGAGCTAGACAGCGTTCCTTGTAATTCAGAGTCGTCGACCAACCTATCACTTGCTTGGTGAAGCGTCTCTGAATACTTTCAATGGAGATCCTATCCGACGCAGACATGCTGGAGTGTATCAAAGTGCCATGCTCAAGGCGTGTTCGTACGTGTGTTTTATAAATGCTGAGGATGCTGCCGAATAGGTTCATTTTGCAAAACATCAGACTCACTTTTCTCCTAGCTTTAGCCGACTGAATAAATACATGCTCTGAGAAACTTAGAGAGGCTGAGTAGTTGAGACCAATGTCACGGATTTTGGTTTCACGTGCAATAAGAGATCCACATAGCAAAATGGAATCATTAGGTAGTGTACACGTATATGAGTATTTTGCTCTTCTCGGCAGAGAAGCTCATCATCCAGGAGGTATACCAGTCGCCTAAGGCAGACAGGTCGGCACAAATGTCTCGAACAGCAGTACTAACTTCATTTGATTTAAGAGTGTAAACTATTTTGTCATCAGCAAATAGAAAAGGGACGACGTGAAATATTGAATCTAGTGCATCACTAATGTACATAAGGAATAAGAGGGGACCAAGTAGGCTGCCCGTTATGACGCGACTAGTGACAGGTCTGGGATTGGAGGTAATACCGTCAATGGAGACCACATGTGATCTTTGGGTTAATTAAGACGAGAGCCAGGATAAAAGCGGATCGGTGATGCCAAAAGAGATTATTTTGGATAAAAGGTGCAGATGAGGGACACGGTCAAATTTCTTAGACATATCGAGAAAGATGACTGCCAGTGCCACACCCCTTGTCGCTAGATCAATTAGGAGGTTCAGGAAGTCAAATTGACAGGTGGTGCAAGAACGAAATTGGAGAAATCCGTGCTGTTTGGGGCTAAGAAGGTTGGGAGCTAAAAGGTGGTCTACGATGGATCGTTTTGCCACCTTCTCCATAAACTTGGAGATAACAGGGGTGCGGTTGACGGGACGGTAATTGGACATATCATGCAGAGGCCCCTTCTTATGGATAGGGGTTATTACAGAGTGCTTCCAGATGACCAGAACTACACCAGGTTCAATTGAATGTGTGAAGCGGTTGAGCAGTAGCAAAGGTGGGTCAGGGCTGCAAATAAGAACAGTTGATGAAGGGATGGCATCAGGGCCTTGGTAGAACCCTGGTTTGAAATTAGCTAAATGTCGTTCACTAGTCTTAACATCAAGGGACGCAGAAAATAAGTTGGAGTTATCCCTATTCCGTAGCTCGTGTGGGTCGCTGACTGGAGCTGGGGCCGTGGAGGAGATGAAATATTGATCGAACGCCCCAGCTGTGTCTTTTGGGGTTGTCGCAGACTTATAATTAGGCAAAACTAGGAAGTTCACTCATGGTTTGCGATTGTATGATCATAATTTATATAGGTTTGAAGGTATTATGGGGTGATATTTATGCCTTAGTGCCCTAGCTTCTTCTTTCCGAAGGAGAGATTCACTTAGGCGAGAGATAATGTCAGACAGATGGTGCAAAAGACTTAACTTGGAAAAGTCATGTGTCGATGAAAAGTGCCGTTGAAACTTAGCATAGTTGACTTTCAGCGAGGCAAGTTGTGAAGCCTTTTTTCTGTTTACTTTTTCTATAGTGGTCAGTTTTGAGATACAGCTGGCCACGTTTGACTTCTGGAACGTAGTCTGAATGCTGACATACGCTGGTCAACCTTCCTGATAATTTTTGACATTTCAGAACCGTTTGATCTCACTTCCGACGCTCAACCACCGACCCACCTTAAGGGTCCTGGAGTAAGAAATCCACTGCTATAAAATTATCGTCTTTACTTTTTGAGCGCTTTCAGGTAGATAATGTTAACTGTCGATTTCCTAGCATTGCGCTATTACCAGCACGGTTACTCAGGGCAGCGCCCTTGGTCCACTACTCTTCCTGCAACATATAAATGACACCGTGGAACATATTCCTTATGGCGCACCATTGTTATTCACCGATGGTTTTGAAACAGTCTGCATTTTCGAAGATGGCCCATTCAACTCCACCGTTGACATTCACACTGAAGAAAAATTCTGTTGACAACCAATGTATCAAGTGGAGTACGACGTTTTCGTCCCATTATAACTGCCTCATGATATGTAAAGCCAATATTCCTTAGGCTCCATCTCCATAAATAAATCCGTAAATCCGTTTTTAGCCCTGGTATAGGACGCGACTGTTTTGCAGTTCGCACTTAATCGGTTATTTGCCTTGCTGAGCCTGGAAACTGGGAAACTTTTAAGCACCACATTGTTCTTTTAATGATGACTCTTTCACTTAGGGCGGGCTTATCCGTGTCCGTTTTACTTTCACAATTTAAATCCTAAGTGCAGCGGATTTTGGCGCGGCAGATGAAGGAGCTTGTTATTCTGATTCCGGGGACGCATCGCGAGGTGATTGCCAACAGTTTTAGGTAGAACGCTTGAAAAAGCAATTATATAATAACACCCTTTTCAAAAGATGTAGACGGCGGCACCGACAATAACGAAGAATTATGAGCCGCATACGAGGCCATCACCATTTAAATGGTATTTTGCACGATATAAATATATGCATATGCATAATTCTCGAATACTTCGAGAAGCATGCTTGGTTGCATGTTCAAATGCTACAGGGTTATTGCAAGTCGCGTCGAACAGGCAAGTAAGCTTTAAGGTACAAAACGAAGAGACATATCAAAGCTGGCATACTAAGAGAAACACGGTGTTTATGCGCACCAATGATGCGTACCGCAGGTGTACAGTTCAGCTGGAAGCTGGCGTCGGGTGTGGGGGTGTCTGCCGTATTAAAATTTAACGGGTCTATAAAATGAACGTAAATTTTAGACTGTCATGAAGAAAGTCTCCAAAGACCATGAGTAAAAAGTAAACTCTTGTGAAAAACGGATCAAAACAGCTGACGGGAAGGGTACTGATGGCCAACAGAAACCCTGCACTAAACGGACATGAAGAAGAATGTCGGTCATTTTATCATGGATCCTGGATCTAAGAAAGTAGTTAGAATCCAGCTGAAGTTCCGGAGGGACGAAGAACCTTAGTGAAGAGTTTTGGCCAACCACTATTTGAAGGCATGAAGAATGAAATCTTCGTCGGCATTTAAGAAAAGTGAGTATTGATATAATATGCTTCGAATAATATATCCGACGCTGGCAAGCCATTTTAAAACAAAAACGGGTTTCTTTGCTCCTTTGCTTGCGTTTGAGGGTTTGGCTGATAGCAATTACTGGTGTAGTGATAGCCGCGATTGCCGAGGGGAACATTTAGGGTGATGTTCGGGGTAGACGATGGTAGCGGCATCTGGAACAGAGATCTACGTGTGTGTGCCTTCGTGGCGGTTGGATGTCAACGAGACGGGAATGTTAGACACGGGCGGACAGTTCCAGCAGTAAATCTGTGCAATCGGGAGGACTAGTCCGCTCAGAGAATCGCAAGCACTGTAGATCGGATTATATGGTATTGACGTGTAACGGGGTCATCAGATTACGTTGGTGAATTATGCAAATTAAAAACTATGTCCACGTCTTTGCTGCCGTGGAGCAGTTTGCATTTGTCCGCCCTGGGGTGGTTGATCTTAGCCTTGCGTTAGCTTGCTTTCACGGTGTGTTGAGACGTGCAAGGATGGGGCCAGGAACTGGATTGTGGACCCTTGGGAAGACACGAGTGCAAAGGCACACAACTGGAATGGAATAAAGGAGAGATGGCAGCCTGGAGGTATTCCAGCTGAGGGTTATGGTGCATGCAAATATAAGAACGAGAAGTGATGAATGTTATGTAAAAGGAGGCGTTATTAGATGCCGAAATTTGCGCTTGGAATGGTCTAATTGGTAAATGCCTGTAGAAGAAAGAGTTTATATGGATGCTGGTTTGGGAGTAGGTGAGAATGTGATATGAGTACGTCTTTTTATGGGCCGTGCTTGATAAGTACCAAACAAGATAGAAGGTAGGCAAAAAATCGCGCCAACTAGTTTCACTGACGGATTTTTTTCTACCTATGCCTACAGTGATTTGTGATCGTGAAAACTACTGCTAAAGCTAATACAAAAAATTGACTAGACCTTGTTGAGTTTGTTGGGATAAGACTCCTAGCGTTGTGTTTCTCAGTACTCTAGGCTCAACTCATAGGCTCTTTCTATTGGAGTGTAAGGGTCGTGCAAGTTTAACAAACTTTGTACGGTTATTGCCTTCTTAATTTCGTTTTTAAAGGTAACGGAGGCAAAAGAAATCATTGTTATTTGCTGAGGTAATTTATTCTATAGGGAGGGACGTTTGACGATAAAGAAGTTTTTCCTAATTGCTCTCCTCGACATGGGAACTGACACCAAGTAGTGAACTCGACGCAAGGCATATGAAAATTTATTTCCTACTTGAGGGTGCGTAGGCGCACAAATTTTTACAAATAACCTTATGAAAATGGAAAGATTGATGTGAACTCGACGCAGCCATAAGGGATCCCGGTGTAGTTTTATGCAACGTTCCATGTAGTTTAGCAAGGAAGAGTAGCCCAAAAGTCGTTTCGTAAATGTTTGCTGAACATTCACAATCTGAAGTCTGTCACTGCTGCATGTTGGAACAGACGATGGAATAGTAGTCCAGGATTGATCTTACGGGCTTTTTATATGTTAACACTTGACTTTCCTGGTTTCTAAGGTTTCTGTGCACCAATCCAAGTAATCTTCTAGCTTTTCCAACCTGTATCATGGTATGTTCTGAGGAGTTATAACCAATGTGGCGCCCATTTACTCCAGCCATCCCAAAAGTTCTGGCCATCTCGTGTCACGTTCCTGTCGCCTGGTGATTTCTGAGAATATTTTGCATTCGTAAGAGCCTCCCAGGAAGACAATTTGGAAGATTCTGCGCTTATAACCATGCTTTAGTACCCGTTAGGAAGGTACTGAGGGTCTTCAACACAATAATAATGATGTGTATGTTTCTCGACATCCAAGGGGCGTGCGCAAGGCAAGGTCAAATTTATACAAGGTTGGCACAGCGCAGACACGGTTAACAAGAGTCAAACGTGAAAACGCAATGTTTCTATGCTCTCATGAGCATAAGCTGCGAGGTGATAAGCTAAACAGGAGCTTTCAAGCTTTTAACTCAAAGCTAGATGAACCTTTGCCAAGACTTTGAGTCTGATTATCAATCGACCACTGCTAGTCAATCCCTGCTTAAATTCATCAAAAGTGCGTATCACCGGCGCGAAATATGATCAACCGGGAAAACCAACGCACACCAAGAAATACCACGAAAGGTGATTTTTTGGCAAGGCTCCATATTCCCGTCCTGACCCTGCACGTTAAACAAGCAACCAGATTTTGGAGTGAGCAGCAGCTGCTGATACTAGACCTAATGGCACCTAAACACAGGACCGATATCTGCTCCGTAGTAATTGAAAAACCCCTGACCCAGGAATTTAGCTTACTGCATGTGGTACTAGTTGCAAAGCATGCATTAACAAGTCCCAAACTTGTCAGAAATGTCGCCACAATCAACTGGAAAGATTTCAGAAAAGCAGCAAAAACCGTGTGCTGGGCCCAGAGAGTCTGCATTCACCGGTATTTTTCCAACTTAATTAACGGATCGAACGTGCACATCATTCTTCCAAGAAACAAGCCGCGGTCAACGGAAGGCTGTAAAGTTGGAGGAAGTTCACCGTAGGCTAGAGGATTTGAACCCGTAACCGTGACCTCTGAACGCCACTAAATCCATTTGACCATCGACTAAGGCGGGTGGGCCGTGATACGGAGACGAATACCGTGGCTAACTGGGGACTTTGCTTCCGCAGCAGACCGGAGGAATAGGTGCCTTCCGCTCTGGTGGAGGCCTAAAATGGGAACAGCGTTTGGGTCGCAGAGGTGACTTTGGTTTTATTACAATGGTCATAGTTCCCACTATGCCCGGGTCACATATGCCAGGATTAGAAATAGATCGCAAGCAATGAAAAGGGATACTGCATCTGTCTATAAAGCGAATTAAACGCAGGATAAAAAGAAAAATCCACCGAGGTTCTCTGCATATAAACAGCTGCAAAAGGTCATTCGTGAATTTATGTTAAACTTGGGGATGGATGACTGTACTTTAGTTCTCGCAGCTAAGTATGGGACCAATGCTCTTCTTTCGCGCTAGGGGCGTTTACTGCCTGAAGCTCCCTGGCCCGCACGGGAACTTCTACTGGGCCAGGAACGTGTCTCAGTTAGTTGGGCTGAATGCATACGAACAACATTTGCCGCAGCTTTTGAGAGTTGGAAGCAAGCACAAATCGGCGAGACCAGACAACGCCCACACAGAAAACGGCAAACATATAGCGGGCCTGCTATGCAGTCCTGGGACCAAGCTCTTTAGAACGTTCCTGGGCCGGTAGAAACGACGGCTGAATGAAAATGGCAAAGGTTGCAGCAATACGCAAGGCAGGTTCTAGATGTAAGTTCTGGGTGAAAAAACCTCATGGAAGACATATTTTTGCCATAATTCATTGTATCACTGCTACATGAATGACCTTAGTGAGTTATCATTTACTCGTTTTTGTTTGCCTGGAAGTTTGTTTATTTAGCAGTCCGCGCGCGATTTTCACACTTACATTTCCGGAGCCCGCTTGAAAAAGATGCTTATTTCTGTAATCTCACATTTGAAGTTCGCTTGCAGCTTTGTATTGAGCAAATACATAATGCAGTATGGTAGAATTTTTGAGTCACCTGATTTTTGGTTTTGGATTCCATTTTGGCCAAGCAATGCTCAAGCACTGTTCACACTAGTCATGAGGTTGACAAATACAGGCTGGTTAACCGGATGTACTTTATGGGCAACTGCTCGGAACATATAATTGAGGACCTACTATGTATGCATCTTGCAAATAATGGGCTGTTTCCTCCCGCACACCAAGGTTACTTCATGTACAGATCATGCCTGGCAAGCAGCTTAATATTTCACAGTGATATAACTCGCCGTGTGGTCGAAGTCAAGGCCGGTCAAACAGGCTTTACTAAAACCTTCGACCCCGTGAGTCACCGTCTGTTGGACCACAAACAGCCAGCTTTCGGTGTAGCTGGATCGGTCAAAAAATAGGTGTTGCAGTCTCTGTAACCGTAGCTCTAAATTTTCAGGTGGGCAGTTGAGAAAGCTGGCCAGATTTTCACAACCGGAATATCTCAGTGCTTTCAGCTTGGACTATTCTTACTCCTCTGATTATCAAATGACCTGGCGCAAGAACTAACTAACCGTTCTTCATCTTCACAGATGATGTGAAGGTGGAAGTAGAATATGTATCTTGAGGCTTATTTGTAGGCCAGATGGATCAACAAATAAATGTAACCAAATATCAGGTGGACCAACTCAGCATTAGGCCGCAGCGTTGTAGGCCAGAAGTCAGGGTTTTAGGATCATTGTCAAGCATGTATTTCAGCCGACCCAGCAGTGCTTAGTGGAGGCCAATAAGCCACAGGAGAACTGATCAGACTTTGTACGGAAACATCATGCAATCAGGAGACCTTGTTAGGGGTTCCACATAGTCCACTACTCGAATACCACGTAGAATATTGGAACTTATACAGCTACAAGGATATGACAACAAGGAAGTCTGCCGAGCAGCGAAGAAAAACTTATTTTCCCAGACTCCAGGAGCTAGGTCTGCCAGATGGAACGCAGACAGAATACAAACCTGCCAGATTGTGAAGAGTTTAACAGGCGTTGAGGCTAGCGATTGCTTTGAGTTTGCCCCATTTAAGCTAAAAGGGACAGTCAAAAGCTACAGAGAAGTCGCTATTGGCCAAGACCGACAGCCCAGTTTTTCACCAACTCAGCCGTCCCGCTCTGGAAAAACTGCCCGAGACTGCTTCTCGCCAAACGTCGGCGGATGCTTTCAAACGGATTCTAGATTAATGCTGTAGTACGGTATTCCCAGATCCAGTAAATTAAATGGGGTGGGGACATGGCAGCATTTTTACCTCCGTATTTGGGCACAAAATGCACCGACCCATATACGTATAGGCACGATACCGCACCAAACACTCCGCCTTCCAGGAAGCAAAGAACTTCGAATTCAGCTTTAGTTAGATTGCAGGACTTTACTACAAAATGCCTGATCGTCCAGGTTCTCGCACCGAAGGCTCCTTGGATTAGGCGTTGCTTCGGTCTAAGGGAGGTGAGAGCCGCATTTGGTTCCTAATGGGGAATTGCGATTTGCATACTGGATTCCAAATCTTATTCCCATAATCTTGGAGGGAAAAATTAATGAAATGCATTCCTCTTGACCATCCCTCTTAACCCTAATGCTCACGCACTGTCTTCCCAAACACGGATAACCATGAAATATTAAGGCTGTCACTGTATTCTCGCACCGATTTCACCTCAACCGCTTTCTGTGGTAGCTTGCCTCAGCTATTCAGAACTCGTGCGGCTTCCGAACCCTGTAGTTAAACGATCCGCAATCCCTTTTCCATTTACCCTTGGTGCTTTAGTTCTCTATATCTGGTATAGGGCCTCACGGTGACTCTGTACCTCGAGCTTGAAGGCCTGCATCATGTCCACAGAGTATAAATCGAGTTCTCTCGGCATCCGCTCATGATCTACGTGCACCAGCTGTCTAAATCAAAATCTAAAATCACGCTGAGTCTGCTCATATCTTGTACCAAATACCATCTTCATACCTGAAAACGAAAGCTTAAGGGCGATTGGGAGAACGCCTCGAACAACGGCGGCCGAAATTCGGTTCTCTCAAACTCTATTGTAGTACTAAGTTGGCCTGAGACACATCAGATCTTCATGATTGCTTTTGATATCGCAGACTATTTTTGAAATCCGCACCGGCTAATACCCCGAGATCTCTTGCTTGCCGTGCTTATTTTATCGCAACCTGGTGCCCTGATGAGCTCAAGCTGTAAGTAAGATTGTCTGCCTATTCCACAAGCCGCTGGCAGTTGCTCAGTTTCAGTGGAATATCTTATCCTACAGACCACTGACAAACTTGATCCAGATTCATTTGGATAACTTTAATGTTCGCTGTCCGTCATAATTCGACACTATCTGCAAATACAAGACTTAGACGTTTCAATCCGTTGGCTATGTCGTTAACATATACCAGGCGGTCCAGTGAAGGAGCTCTGCAGTCCAGCAGCTCCATGTGGTAGACACATGTCCACTCTTTTTGCGTCCACCCCGGAATCATTCAGTTTCTGGTCAAGAACCCTGTGGTTGACTCCCAATGGAACTACGTATAACTGTCATCAGTTACTACCTCCCACTGAGTCTAAAGACCTTAGTCAAGCAGCCTACTTTAAACTACCCCTGGGAAGCTCCTGCAATGTACGTTGGGGGATATCTGGTAGTGCAGACGCAGTCTCATGCTGATTATGTCACGGTTGCTACTGCCTATTGGTTCCTCCAACTCAAGGTTCTGCATGCCACTCGGTATACTTATCAAGGAGTAAAAATGCTTTACCGAATCTCCACCGAGTCACTTGAGTAACGAACCGAATCGTCCCACTTGGGTGCACGAACTGCAGTGTTGAAGACCGGAATTGCCTTCAGGGTTTGCCTCTTAACGTTAATCAATCTCCGGTCCGTTCAAATCCTCAGTATGAGAGGTTTGACCACGGATTTTACGATTAAAAGGAGAAAATGAAGTAGTTCCAGGTCCTCCACCGGCGTCCATCCCGTGTATCGGTAAACACATACCACTAGGGTCATGGAGTCGGCATGATGATGACTTCCAGTGACAGTATCTTATAGATATTCAGCTTATGGCCTGTCTGTGAATCCCAATTTTTAGCCACTAGGATCATCAATCCGCCAAATATTCCTTCACCCCTATATCTATTCTAGAGAATATTTATTCTCGCCTCATTACTTCATTGTCTCTCCCCTTGCTGCAGCCAGGTCTCAATTACATTTGAAATTTCTACATCCAGAGTCTTGAATTTTACTTTGGACCATTAATTCGTCACACTTCTGGCATTTTTATGGGTCATGGTATTTCCCCCCTCACTATTTTTGGCCGCTAAGAAAGGTGAAATGCGAAATTACTGTGAACAATTGGACCGTTTTACGGTTTCCTGTTTGCTGACTACCATGCGAATGCGATGCACACACGCAGTGGAAGACTGGACAAAGCCATGCGGCTCCGGGTTTGGATTAGAACAGAACAAAGTGATGGAACGGAAAATGGAAATTCGCGCATGCAGACCGGGTAGGAAGTATACAAAAATGAAGTCTAATGAACTAAGGAACAAAATATCGCAACCCACTACTACATGGACAAAGGTGTTTGAGAACGTACACGTATAAGGTTTACACCGAGTGTGCGGTTGCGGCAGACTAGGCACCTAAGGTAGGATGAAATTAAATTCAGCATGATGTAGCAGTGAAGGGGACAGCAATGTGAAAATTTATGGCAGTAGCTAACGAACCAGGTCTTCCAAAACTTGTTCGGATAAATTTAGTACCTAGGAAACAAGGATTTGCCCGACAAGTGATGTCCAAGAGAGCAAGAGAATGTGGTGTTGTGGTCTGTTGATCTGTTTTTACTTTGACACATTAGCACGTGACTCCAAGTGTTTTGTAACACATTCCTATTCTGCGCGACCTGCGATGATTCGTGAGTCGGAAGTGCGAGGGCCTTCTACAAAGACAGATGTGAATGAGCGTTTAGGGGTATTCGGGAATCCATGCTTCATTCCGATCGTCGAAAAACTGGCACATCATCCGACGTCCTTATTGGACGCGGTGGCCATTTGCTCAAAATTGTTTTGACATAGCTGAGTGGCTTGGTTTCGTGGACAGTTTAGAATCCACTGCTGGTGTGGGATAAGGTCTATGGTATGATGTATTGCCATTAGTCCATGGTTTTCGGAATGTAGCACGACGTTTGATGGTTGCCGGCAGGCGGATGGCTAGATCGTTTGGCGATGAATTTCTGAGATGGCTCCGTAGACACTACCCAACTCCAAGGGCGCATGGGGAGATCCTAGTACTGCTTTCCTTGTTTCCATCTACGTCTATCTTCATTATTGGTCACCAGTGTGAAATTTCCCTCCATGGAATAGTCCTCCTGAGAGTACATATCTGATGATGCAAAATTACTATGATTACACGGGAGGGAAAGCTGGAGTTTCGCCATGGATCTTCCATCCCATTGTCGAATGTGGCTTCGCCAAGACCACTTTTACCGTCATTTTCACTGGGGCTTGACGGTAAAGATGAGGAACATTTTTTTTACATTTTTGCATCCAGGGCAATGCCGCATGCAATAATGTTCTGTTTAAGATCCTGGTCACACTTCTTATTTGAGTCCTGGTCTGACGACGGCTGAGGGCATAAGAAAGATGACTGTTTTGACCGTGTCGAATGTTCGATTTAGAGGATCGGCTATAATGTTTTACCTCGGGAAGCGTTAAATGCGCAGAAGAGGTGGAAGTTGGTTTTTTACTGATCGATCCTGATCACGGCGGACCAGCAAAAAGACCCCGTGGGGCTCGCGGATTTGACCACTTTGTTGGGCATGAATGATGCAGCATGAAAACTGGTATTATCCGATGGAGTGAGGGGACCGGAGTCTTTGGATGCGTTGTCCATGTTCAGTTGATGCAAATCACCGCATTTTTCCCCGCCATAACCGGAACTCTTCATAATATCCGTTGGTCACTTGTTGTCCTTTCGATTCATTATAGAAGGAATTGCGGAGGTTTGGGGGGACTCAAGTCCTCACTACGGAGTTAGTCATCTTTCAAAAGCGGAGCCCTGTTCACGTTTCCAAAGAGACTCCCAGGGAAATAGCAATGCGACCCAAGACGTGGCGGAAGCCTAGTGGGACGTGAGAATGAAGTCTAAGCTTCGAACTGAAGGGTGTTACACATGCGATCGATTCAACATGGACTGGTATCAAAAACGGTTGTTTCGTCTCGGCCTAGGCACGTACCTTTTATCAGCGATCACTACAGAGTTCTCAAAAGAAATGCCTCATCTAAGAATTTCTCCACAGGGTACGGACGGGGGCGCGGCGTACTCTTTTCATCGACCGAAGTATAAAGTCTGAGAGTCCTCTGACATGGTCGTTGAGGTCTTTGAGTGGTGAATATTTCGTGACCATCGGCTTGAAGTCCTCGAACAGTTTCCGCAGTATCAGTAGTGTTGGTGAGGATCGAGGAGTATTCACTTTGTGGAAACCATTAACTTTAAAATCGTTATCAAATTCACAGAAACAGGGTTTCAAAACACCAGCGGACATGCAGTCAACGTGCACGGGAATTACCTCCGAGGTCCTCCTCTGTTTCTTCTCATGACATTCGAGAGCCCCAGCCCCACCTTCTCGGGCACAGAAACCCGTTTCCGGTTGCTCTGGTGTATGGCAGTCGTAAGTATCGGTTTCAGACTTAGTCGCCTCAGTTGGGCACGCCAACCAAGTTCACCTCAGGCCCTGCTGCACGGGATGAACTTCGGTTGACTTTACTCACTCAGCTTGTGGATTATCAGTTTTGGCGCTTGCAGCCGCGGGTAATGAATTTTGGAGATCCACCCATAGTATCGGTAAACGTGACCCTGATTATTGCAGTATCGTAAGGTTCCATGATAACCTTTCCCCCAGTGATCGTTTTTATTCGATCAGCTTCCGCCAAACATCTGTCCCAGTGGAGTTGATTTGCGTTATCAACTAGTGCTTGTTGTGGATTTTGACCTCCCCAGTCACTAACTGCCTGTATTCATCCCGGGCATAGCACTCTTTTAACAGCAGCGCATTCTGGCATTTTCACCTTCGAATGGGATCCGCACACGACAGTGATCTCTCTTAACGACCTCTCTGTTTCCCCTCCCTCAGGCAAGGCCCTAGAATCACGTGGGCAACAACATTGCGATTATTAAATAAGTCAATGCCGCTGAATTTGTCGCCCAACCTATCTAATGCACCACTTCCTCTACATTTCGCAGCCTTGTACAAATTTCCAAGTGTCTGGTGTACGAGCCACCGACATCTTCCTTTTGCGCTAACACTCCGGCTTTTTATGAACCTCGTTACCGGCTTTAGTTCGCCCACTGGTTTGCTTTTATCTTTCGGCCGTTTTAAACCTTTGAACAAAATAACCTTTCTATCGCCATCAATACCTGCATTCTTGACAGATTCTTGCAGAGACGATTTTCTCACCGCGTATTTCGTATTAAGTTTGCTTGCCCGTAACCTTTGTGACCAGTTGTGCGTCACATTTACTCGGCTCAGTACGATTGCAACACTGGCAACCCTGACACTTAACCGGCACAAGGAGAAGACAGTCGGGAAAGATAGCATGTTGATTATATTTTGACAGCAACGTGCGAGCAAAGCGTGCTTGAGTAACGTGCAAATGGCGACCGCACTTGGCGATCAACGTTCGGTCAAACAAGCTCTTTGGGGGACTGAATCCAAATTTCATAACGTTGGCCTTTTCCTAGAAGACCGTCGGAGAAAGGCTTCGATTGGAAAAATACGAAACGAGCCTGAAACTAACGGATGTTTTTGGATTCCACATTATTCGCCAGTCGGAACATTTGCCGTTCTGTTGGCGGTCCCATGGGTGTTAGCTTTTGGGGGCTGACCGTGCGCCGGACGCCCAACCGGAAAAAACTTTACCAGTCGAACACAGGAGTACGATCCCCCGGCTGCGCGGGCACACCACTGCACCCGAGCTGCCCGCTTGCTGCGCGCCCGTCAAAACGGTCGATTTGACGTCGTCCAACGCACACAGGCGTTGCTCTCTTCCAGTATCTTCACTAGGCAAGGTTAAATATAATTTTCTGACCTCGGGTTCTCCTCGTCCTCTCGAACGTGTATGAGGTCGGCCATGGGACCGATGGTTGTAGTTCCGCAGTCCGTGGAATCTCCTCGGCCAAGGGATTCTTCTGAGAGAGGTTAAGACAAAGACAAGCTGGTGGAAATGGTGCTCGCAAGCATAGGTGGATGTTTGAGTTTGTGGCGGGCACCTAATATCGGTAGGTGCTGTTCTATTCGGTTCAACATGGGGGCGGCATGTCCATCAGTGCAAAAATTAGCGCGACAAACGTCAGCCTATTACGCACCGATATTCACTTACGACAGGAGAGTATTTAGCCATCTGATGTAAAAATGGTAACAAAATCGGAGAAACGCACCGGTTGTCTTACCTCGCGGCAGCTACGGCTGCTTCGCAGATCCGGGACTTCGGGTGTGATTGGTGGTGTTGTGGCCTCAGCCCTACCAGAAGTCTCAGCGGACGGCGATGGTAATGGCTGTGCTCGACCTGGTTGACCGGACTCTTCAAATGATAGAAGCCCGTCATTATACCTGCATTCGCTGGTGGCAGGTTTAGTACGATCGATAGACACCGTGTCGTGTCGGCTGGCAGTTTTCGAAATGAAGGTTTTAGGACCGCGTCTTACCACGCAAAACGGACCGGCATGAGGTGGTTGCAGTAGTGGTCAGAAAACATCAACACGCACGAAAATATCAGTTGAAGTACTCAATGTGGTTGGAATGCAGCCCGAAGGTCGTTGGTCCCGCGGTGGCCTGGCATGAAGAATCCGCATGTTTTGTGCGAGACGCTTCGCATAGCCACCGTAGATGAAGTGTGTGGGTCTCGATGGGGACACTAGCTCCCCGGGGAGGCGGAGCGTGCAACCAAACACAAGCTCGTTTGTTGTGGCGCCCACTTATCGTTCGGTAGGAAACCCTGTGTCTTGTTTAGAAAAATTCTATAATTTGTTTCGCACGTTGCTTGTGCGCCAATTTCGTCTCTTACGTAGCCCGTTATTCTAACTCGAATCAGTTTATAGTCTCATGCCGCAGGCAAACCTTGTAAAAGTTCCTACCAAGAGAACAGGCGGACCACGATCGCAAATAGGAGACTCCTCGCTAAAGCTAGTTGATGTGTTTTATGAAATGAATCAGATTATTAAAAGCTTGCAGAAACGATTGACCAGCGCTGTTGATCAGCCGGCTTTAGTTGAGGCAACGATCACCAGGCTGGCTCCAATCTCCCACTAATCAAGCAATCGTCAAGCCCCTAATTATACAAACTTGCTGGAGCTAGTCCATTCATTGATTCAGTGTCTTCTGAATCACTTAAACGTACCCGGAACAGATACGGTGCTGTAATCTTCAATATTTCAAACCGCCAACCGCTTTAAAAGGTCAAAGAAACCAAATTGGATCACTATCCTAGTCACTATTTGAGATTAAGAGAAAAGATCCAAACACATCCTGCCCGCTCATGACGTTATTCCAGGACGAAAATGCCGCCTGTGAATTCTTAAGGAGGAAAAATATACCCTATGCAGGACTATTATGAATGCGGAGGATAAAATACTGCTTCAAAATAAAGCACTGGGTCTCCAAAAAGGAGCATTCCCGTCTCCCCCAGCGTGTAACCCACCAAGTACCCTGCCATCCTCCTGCACCACCAAACCCATGTTCGCGATTAAAAACCCCAAATCTCCCTCGTAAACTTGAAGTTGACTTAGATAAGTCAATTGGTTCACCCCATATCCAACCTCCAAATAAAGATTGCACTTTGAAACATCCACTCCAGAGTGCAAGTCTCTACTGCAGTCCTCTACAACCCCTTCTTCAAAATCCCAGCATAAGCCTGCAAATGAGTCTGTCAGTATGGCTAGAGCATCCAGCCGGCCTACGCTACCCAACGGCCAAAGAGCTGGTTCCATTGTTCCTTTCACCCCTAGAGCTCAACCCACCCAATGCGCTTCACAATTGTCACCAAAAGAGACGCTACCGGTGGTAGTTACGCTCAGGAGGCCACAACACGCGCCCCGCATTGCAAACCTAAGAAAAGCTGGTCCATAGTTCAGCACCACTTTAGTAAATAAACCGACAACCCTTAGAATTTCATACCTACCAAAATATCGAAGGCAGACTAGATCCTTCAGGTCCTATGGGTTCCACCTTTCACACCCCGAAACATCTACCCAGTTTCCCCAACATGGACAACTGTTTCGCCAAACTCGTAACTCCCTTTCGCTTCCTAGGGATACCTTCAGGTACCACTCCATCCCGCCGCACTTAGCCCCACAGTAAACTCAATGAATGCCACCTGACACCACGGAACAAGGTGTATTTTAAACCCGATAACCGTGTGAACTACAGCTCAAGTTAACTGGACCCCTCTGGTTACCGGTATCTCCCTTATACAATAACCAGTCCCCCATTTCACAACTCGGTTCCGTTTCTGCCAACTCCCTTTTTCTCCCCAAATTAACCTCCCTCCTGCCCTACCTCCGATGCTAATGGCCCACCTAATTCTCCCTATGTAACTGAATTTGGGATGGCAAACATGACCACGTCGGAAATGTCCCGTGATTGAATGCAGTGCGGACGGATTGCACTACTCCGGCCCACGAGTGAACCACCCACCACGTCATTCTAAATTCGCCCTACAGATCAGCTACCGTCCATTTCCAGCCATGCTGCCGGGGGCTGACGATTTCCCACTCAAATGATGCAACAATCCTCCAGATAAAGGGCTCCAAGTTGGAAAAAATTGGCTGAAATATAGAACTTTCAGTTTCTCCAAGTCGGTGAAAAAACGATGAGCCGAGGTTCTGTCAACATGACGTCAATTAGTGGAAAGAGCTGTCAAGGAAAATTTTTGCTTCTATTATTAAATGCACGCTCCATGTTAAAGAAAACTATATATTTCCACCTTCTCACATTGTCGTCAAACTTTGACTTCGCACTCATCATCGAGACGTGGCTCAATAACCACGCTTCTGACAACGCCATAATATTTCCCGGCTATAAATCTTTGGGGGAAATCCGTGAAGCCCAGTGTGGAGGTCACTGCCTTGTCTACGTTAGAGAATCTGTACAAAGTACTTTGTGCCCGGATACCATGCTAAACACTATCCAACAAAGCGCTCGGGTTAGAGCTGAGATGTGTAATGAAGGCCTTCATGATGGGTGCGTCTATCGACCCCCCAGTCCTTGCGAAACGACTTTTTGATTAGAACACAACAAATGAATACTGCTTCTGATGTTCCAGGCCCCGAGATTCTCGCTGGAGATTTCAATGCACCTGGCATATGCTGGTCCACGCTTTACGCACCAAATTACTTGCTTCCTTCCCTGGAAAGGAACCTCAATGTTCTTCACTTGATATTTACAATAGGCTTAACAGACGTTCAAACGTCCACTGGTGCTAGTTTATCTGGGTGTGATCATTCGCCCGTTAGCTGTCCATTTTCATTACCCCTCGTGAATAGGCACCCCTCACCTAACCTAAGGCCGTATTTCCGAGAAAACTGGAATCGCCTACCTACTCCAGTTCGTAATTCAAATTGAGATGCATTTTTCTATCAACAGAGGTAAAACCGGCCGCTGTCCCACACTCCAAGCAGGCCCAGAAGAAATTATTGTGACTGAATAAACTGTAAGCTCGCTAAACTTCAACGGGCCATTTCCAAGGCCAGAGATTTTCTGCTGTTTCTGCAAATCTAGAAACATTGCTGGCACACAGAAGCAAAGAACAGGAGCTAAACCAGCTCTAAACCAGCCGAACCCAAACGCAACACTGGCAAAACTGCTTAAAAGCAGAACTAGTTCCTGGTCCTTAGCTACTCAAGTCCCGTATATCATTCAAGACGACATTTGTGTAAACAACCCACAGAAGATTGCAAAATCTTTTGGTGAATTCTTTGCATCTGCTCTCGTAAACGATAACAATCCCTCTACCCCATGCCAATCTCGCTAGACCACAGAGTCATAATCAACAATTGTATTTCTGCCGAAGGACGTAGCCCAGCTGTGGGTAAAAACCAAAATTGGCTACCACTCTGGACCTGATTCACTAACCCGGGCTGCCTGCAACTTAGGTGGGAACGATATCCCGAGTGCGGTAGCAAACACTTTTAACTTGTCCATCAGTGCCGCACCTTCCCGTCACAGTAGAAAATCTCTGTGATTATATGCGTTCACAAAAAGGATACACGCTATGACCGTACAAAATATCGCCCAATAAACCGCACCGCTATAGTTTCCAGGATCATGGAACGTCTGGTTAAGAACAGTCTGGAACATAAACTTATTAACTGTGGACGGTATGGGTTCCTTTGCAATAAATCCTGCGCCACTTGCATGATTGATTGCCTAACGCTATCAAAGAGATTCTTAGCACTGGGGGTCAGTTGTAGTAATCATTTTAGACATGAAAAAGACTTTCGACGGAGGATTCCGCCCTATGTTGCCAAGTAAAGTGGTATCCTACGGTATTGTTGATTCAATGCTGTCATGGTTTTCTTCTCATCTGTCATTTCGAAGGCAGATGGTGAGAGTAAAGGGCTTAATATCTGAACCTAGATTTGTGTCCAGCGGTGTGATACAAAGCAGCGTCCTGGGCTCTCTGCTTATTCTTTTGTACGTTAATGATGTCTTCGATGTCATTCGAAACGGCACCCCGTTTCTATTTGCACACGTTATCAACATTGTGCACAACTTTCGCCCTGAAACTTTAGAGTCCACCATAAGTAACATATCGGAAGACTAAGCGTCACTCAACTCCTGGGCAGACGACTGAATAAAGAAATTCGGCGCCGAAAAACGCAGCATCTTGGGGTACAAATGCTGTAAACCCTCAAGAGGACTCAAGCTTGGAACCCAAATCATCCCGGTTAACTGTGAAGTTCGCGACCTGGGCTTAAATTATTCCTGCACCTTAAACTTCTCGGAGCATGCTTTCGCACAAGTGGTGACAGCAAATAAATTAGTGGAGCTGTTACACGGAACGACAGCCTCATCATCTTTCTAGGACCCACATCAGATCCATTCTGGAATACTGTTCTCTAGTCTGCTCTGGCATGAGGCAATGCGACAAGGCGGCGATTGCAAACGTTCGGCGTGCATTTACCAAGCAGTCGATTGGCTACTCTACAAGCCCAAATTACATGGAACGCTGTGAAATTACATCCCTTAGGGCACCAACAGCAAACCTTGCACTCTTTGACAATATTATCACATGAGACAGCTGCGTCTCTGCACCTCGTGTTAGAAGCTCACTTCCATGCTCTCTCCGAAATGCGGATTCCACTATAACTGTCCTAGTTCCAAAGACTTCTGTTGGAGCCAATTTCTTTATTGTTAGATATTCGTCATTATGGAACAAACTCCCCTAACAGTTGCGCATTTTGTCAACATCGCCTTTAGCATTTGAGAAAAGGAAATACGGAGAACTTTTGGCCAAAACAGTTACTAACACTACTGAAATTCCGCGCAATCTCAAAACCTAAAGACCCCTACCGCCGCGGATTACCAAAATCCCCGATAAGTACAATACATAGGTCATCGATGACAAGTGCATTTAAGGATTGATTGTAATTCTTACATGCACCTGTTTACTTCCCGTCACACATCAAAATCCGCTCCCAGCCGCATAGGTCCAGTGATCATTTTTGTAAGTTCCATTGTCTCTGTCCACAATTTTTCATTTAGTTTCTTCCCGTAAATTGTTTGATGCAACCTTATCGGTTTTCTGCTGTTTCATTTTAAGCAATATTTTGATTATTGAATGTTGTAAATTACGATTCTTATCCATCCCATTTGATATCCACTGTGGTTTTCAATCATCTCCGCCCCGATGCTGCATTCATATTGATCTTCATCTTCGCCAAATAATCCTCTTTATTTTTGAGAAACCCGGCTAGAAGACGACGCTTATCGTTGCCTTCTACCCAAATTTTGCCTCTGCGATAGGCAGCTTTGATGCGTGTAAACATGGATTGACTTGCGGTGCGCAACTCGTAGTCAGCCCCAGAAAGTTTTGGCCAAAGATTATCTAGCTTTGCGTTAGAAGCTGGGAAACTCGTCTTTAGCTTATGACATTGCTGGTTATGTTCATGACAGCACAATCAAACTGTATGTTGACGACTGACTTTGTGTCTTCCTTGTGTCCGCTTTGTGTAAATTTCATTTTGCCTTGCACATTCCTCTCGGATGTCGATAAATATGTATAGTATTTATTTATTGATTGATTTCAGCAGTAGAAGATTGAATGTTTACATGTAATAATTCACCTTGTGATGTCATCGCTTAACTCACCATAAAGAAACCATGGGAGCACTGTACAGCTGTTTCATCCTTGTTAGGAATCATCAGCAGTGCATATCCACCGCGCCCGAACTGGGACGCGAACCCGGGACGAACGATTCTGAGTCGAAAGCCTTAGCCATTACGCTACCGGGCAGGCTCTGAACGGTTTGCTGTAGTTCGATCGTTATTTATATCCGCAGCAGTTATTCCTTTTCCGTCCTATCAGATACCGGTTCATCTTATTTACTCATAGCGTGGACGATCCACACACTAGATTAGCCATCCCACTTATTTAAATATATATATGTATTTGAAACATGAAACCCGGATTTCCCAGCCACCACCGATATATTTCGAACTGCACCATGCGTTCTAGTAACTTCTTTCTCTGAGCTGCTCGTAAGATTGATCGCTTCTTAATCCGCAGCTAGCAGCTAGGCCAGACTGCTGTACGTCTATACTTTTCTCTCTCTCCCTTCTAGGTCTTACAGTTCTGTTTGGATGGTAGCACTTACCCATGCTCTGGCGATTATCCGATTCTGGAAAAACAATGTCTCCCTTACCCTACCATATTTGAATTCCTTCCTCCACGTCACGAGTGCACCGTCGTTACCACAACAGTGCGGGACGTGGTCATATCCACCGCTTTGACCGGTGCACATTGGGCGGGCAGCTCAGCTGCAGTGGTGTGCGGGTGCAGCTACGTTGGCGGATCACACCACCTGCGTTCACCCTAAAACGGTGTTTTCGGTTTGGGTGGCCAGCACTCGGTCAGCCCCACCCCTTAGCACTGTTCTGGTAGACAGCACTCTAGCTCTTGAGTTCACGTGCACCATTTTGTACTGGCTTCCTCATGCCTCTTCCCAAAATTCTTCTGCCAAATCCATACAAACCGGACTCACGAAGGACAGTATTTTAATTGGCATGTGATATGAACTAACGTTTACAATGCTTCTAGACATTCGAAAACAGTTGAGGACCATCATTTTTATCAACCTCTATTCTCGCCTGCGGGGTCTGGCAATAGACCGATGCTCTTGGTAACAGTTCTCCACACGATTCCACCAGACGTTGCGTCATTTGATTCCGGTTCGTCTTTTCTTCCAAGCTGACCTTCATCTCCGGACCAAACTGATATTCACGAACTCAAAATTGCTCATACAAACCTAATGTATTAAACTTACGATCGCACAATTCCCATTCCGTGTCGCCGCTTCCCTTGCCCAACTGACTGTGCTTTCAGATTTTTCGCGTTTTATAGTGCCTTTTTGATATCCAGTCTGGTTTTCACTCATGTCCATTCCGTTATCAAATCCCCATTGATCCTCATCTTCACCATATAACTCTCTTGATTATCGAGTATCGCGGCCAACAGGCGGCGACAGCCGTTGCACTCCAGCCATATTATGCATCCATGATACGCACCTTTGCTGCATTCAAACATAGTATTACGCGGTGCAGGACTAGAAATCAGTCACAGAAAAATCTTCGCGAACCAGTGCCTAGCTTCGATTTAAAACTCGAAATCCTGTGCTCGGGGAATCACATTGCCTGTTATGATTTTGTGAGCGACACCACATTGCACTGTACGTTTGGTTTCTGTTTTCCGTGTCTACACTGTGCCTTGTTTGCACGATTCCCATCTTGCTTTGCGCATGACTCTCGCGCATCGAGAAATGTATACAATTTAAAACTAAAAAGTTGAAGGGTTTTTCTGCATTTTGACAGTTTGGAAGAATACGTTTTCAGAAACATTAAGCAAATATGATGACCCGCGTCTGTTGAAAAATATGCAGAAACTATCAAACTTTTCAAATTACTCAAGGTTGTTCTCAACCCTTTCGTTTCAATTTATGTTATTCGTAGGTCCCGTGCATCATCTCTGTAAAAATGTGATCTTGCCCTGCGCATGACTCTCGCAAATCAAGAAATATACATTATTATTATTTCTTCCTAAACAGAACTACAAAAGCTCAAGAGGGCTAACGGCAGTGTTTCACTCCCAAGCGGGTTGGCCACGGTTCGCACAGCAGATTTTAACTGCCGGTGGAATCTTTCCACCAGACCGTTAGCTTCTGGGTGCTAGGGGGTTGTTCTAATATGCTTAGATCCAGGTGCTTTAATCATATTTGAAAATGCCTCGTTGAAATGTGAGCCACGGTCGGTGGTCCCCGCAGCGGGACAACCAGATACGCTTGCCCAACCAGACAATAAGGCTTTTGCGGCCTCTTCTGACGTAGGGCGGGGAATTTGTATGGCCTTTGGAAAGCGATTAAAGCGGTCTACATAGGTGGATGTGCAGACAGCCGTGAGACGGCGGGTGAGGGCCCACGAGATCAATGTGCACGTGGTGAAAACGTGTCTCTAGTATGGGGGAAGTAGCCAACGGAGCTCTGGTATGCCGACGGATTTTCGCTCTCTGGCATTGGAGACAGGCAGAGGACCACTGGCGCACGTCACGTTTGACGGTGAACCATACAAAACGCTCTGTCACTAGCCTCACCGAAGAAGTCACACCCGGGTAGGAGAGGTTGTGTAACGCCAGAACTGAGGTATATCGGTGAGCTTCCGGAACCACCGGCCTTGGACGACCTTGGGATACGTCGCAAAGAACTGTTTTCTGCGATGCTATGATGGATACGACCGCTAAGGTTAACGAGCTGATTCGTCGAAGTTCGTCGATCTCGGGATCCGTCGCTTGGGCCTGTGCCAACGCGTCGAGATCGATAATCGGTGTGGGAGAAAAACGAAACTGTTTTATGCGAGCAAGTGCATCATCGGCGGAGTTATCTGCCCCAAAAACATGTCGTATATCCGCAGTGAACACTGAAACAAAGTCCAAGTGGTGGATCTCGCGTGGCGAGTACTGGTCGGAGGAAGAATGCAGCGTACATACCAGCGGTTTATCGTCTGTGAACACCTTAAATGGGCGACTTTCTAATGCGTGCCTGAAGTGTCAGACATCTAGACGGCGAGCAACTCCCTGCCAAACGTGCTATATCTAGGCTCTGCCGGCTGCAGCCTCTTGGAAAAGAATGCTAAAGGCTTCCAAGACACTCCGGTGTACTGCTGGACTACAGCTCCGACTGCAGTGTTTGAGACATCGGTTATCAGAGATATGGGTGCTCCCGGGTCAGGATGTGCGAGTAGCGCTATTTTGGTGATAGCATCCTTAACGGAAATGAAAGCCCTTTTCAAAGCCTTGGGGAATGCGAATTTGCGCTCAACTCCCCGTAGCAGGTCTTTGAGGGGTAATTAAGAATGAAATGCCGGCAGAGGTCAACTAGATAGATAAATTGCCGTAACTGCCGATACAAATGAGGTTCAGGGTAGTACTGAATAGCAATAATCTTATACGGCAAAGGAGCTATATTCGAGGACGAAAAGATATGCCCCAGGAATGTGACGCTGGGTTTTCCAACCTCACGTTTTGAAGAGTTGATCTTTACGCCATGTTTGTCGAGGCGGTAGAACAGAGCGCGCACGTGAATAGAGTTTTGCTCCTCCGAGTGACTAGCTAATAGGATATCGTCTAGTTGCACATACGTATTCTCCAACCCGCGTGTGACCTCGAGCATAATCTTTTGGAAGGTTTGAGATGCACTGCTGAGCCCTAAGGGGATCCTCACGAACTCGAAGAGTCCGAAAGGTGTGGTCACCGCCGTTTTTGATGTCTTTTTCATCTAAGGGGATCTGATAACATGCTCCAACTAAGTCTACGCGGCTGAAGATCTTGCAACCGGATAGCGAAGAAGTGACGTCCCGTATGTGGGGATCGGGTATCTGTCGGGACTGGTGACCCAGTTAAGTGCCCTATAGTCTCCACATGGTCGCTAGTTGCCATTGGACTTGGGGACCATGTGAAGTAAAGAGGTTCAGGGGCTACTGAAGGGTCGAATGATGCTTAGTCCCAACATGTGGTCCAATTCCGCCTTGGCCAAACGGAACTTGTCAGGAGCTAGTCGGCGAGGCCTGATAAATGTTGAGGGTTTCTATATGGTGAGTTACCTTTGAACTGACTGCGGGAAGTGGGCCGGCTTGTCGCAGTATGCCCGAGTAGTCGCAAGGTGGTCCATTATATGACTGTTGGGCTGGAGGTTTATCGTGCTTTGGCGCAAGTAGGTAGACAACGGCGTACGAGCCGGTCACGGCCAGCGACGTCTGACAGTCTATTTTCTTGTGCCGAGCGTCGACTAGTAGGTCGAAATGCTGGGGGAGATCTATGCCAGGAGTGTGGTATGGGATGTCGGCGACGATGAACACCCAACGAAGATTACGACTCAGGCGTTGATCTTCCGTCGGGTCAGTCCGAGATATAACCGAACCTGAAGGGCTACATCTGGAGGAAGACGGCCAGACACCCATCTAAAAGGCTGACGTCGCTAGCTATTCTGTAAATCTCAAACTTCAATTCCACAAAAGTAAACGTGATTTGAGGATCAGACGGCATGAACGACGGTATACGGAGAGCTATCGCACCCACCGTTGAGTCTGGAGACGTTTTTTCCTCTACTGACACGACACCATAGTTTTAGAAACGAAAGAAGCAGCGAGAACAAGACATGCCGAAGCATACCGGCAGAAAATCGCAGCCATTAAGTATCATCACGTAAAAGCAATTTAAAAACAGTAAAAAAGCAGTGATATTCAGCCTTGAAAAAGGCAAACCGGGAGTCAGAAAAAAGGAATAGAGACTCACTTGACCCGTCAACTCCGTCGGGCCAGCCAATTCGTAGAACGGATTGTCCCACCGTGCATCTCGTTTTACGTTTGCTTGCCCGTAACCTTTGTGACCAGTTGTGCGTCACATTTACTCGGCTCAGTACGATTGCAACACTGGCAACCCTGACACTTGACCGGCACAAGGAGAAGACAGTCGGGAAAGATAGCATGTTGATTATATTTTGACAGCAACGTGCGAGCAAAGCGTGCTTGAGTAATGTGCAAATGGCGACCGCACTTGGCGATCAACGTTCGGTCAAACAAGCTCTCTGGAGGAACAGATTCAAGTTCTGCTCTAGCCTGCAATGGTAGACTCTTCCCTTTCTGCCCGTGCCAAATACTCCTCCTCCTTACAGAGAAAATTCGCTGTCCGTACACTCTGTACCCTCCGGTAACCTACTGAAATCCGATTCATGCAACCAGCAATCCACCTGGTTTCTACTTGCTTCAAGGTTTGTCGTCGGCCCATCTGAATGTTCTCAACGATGACGTTTGCAAACTGGGCAAACCTAGCTTATCCAGTTGCAATGGAGGTATAGCTCAGATGTCCTCCCTCACGTCCCCACATGCACAAGGAACCATTTACTACATGTGCCACACCGGACCACTGTTGCCACTTTGCCTCTCCAGCAGAAATTTTTCACACTTACCATCCTTCCCATGGCTTTGCACTGAATACGAAGCCCATATTACCTTTTTAGTCAGTTTATTCATCGATTATAAGCCGCCCCAAGTCAAATAAACTGGAAACAAAGTCACCAGCACTGTAGCTGCTACCAGGATGCACTTAAGAAGAATAGCCTTTAAGGAGCAAGAAAATATTCGGTGGCTTATCGTTGTTTGTACTGTTTTATGTGTATTGGAGTTATCCCCGTTCAACTGCGTGCTTCCGATTTCCTCATTTTGATTTTGCTGAGCTGAGCTATAAGGCCACCCTGCCCTGTTGCGCAGTACTAGAGACTGCAGTAACATCGATCTGGGCGGTCGCTTGACCACCGCGGGCACTTCCGTCACGTGAAAAATGAATGGAACTGACCAGAAGTACCAAAAACTTTGCCTTTGGCTGGTAGAACACACCAAGAAGTTGAGGAAACGGGCCACATTGGGGACACGTCCTGCTCCCGGCCGTCTGTATCTTTTCGTCTTCATTTCACATCGAATTCGCATTATAGATGTTGGGTTTATCCAACCGTCGAGGTGATATTTCGCTTCAGAAAAAATATTGAGTAGAGGAAACCAGCTTTTATTCACTTCAGTAGTGACAGCTGTCAGTACCAACTGTATGCACCCGGTGATAGAATATCCAGCTTGGTGTTGCAGAGGGTTCTCTGGCTTATCCAGTGTACAGAAAAGAGGACAGTGTATGCGCAAAAAATCTAGTGCAGATGCGGGGACAATTGGGTGTACGAACCTTGGTTCTTTTTAATTTTCCTCCGTGTGGGCTGCATCGCCTAGTTTTTCGCGACCCCTGTCGGAGGTGTTTACGACACCTCATCAGCAAGTAGTCATCCGATGTTGACTTGAATTTACGGCGTTCATCCTATCCTGCCAGCATTTTTTCCGGCAAATGTCACGAAATGACATTAGAGAAGATCAACCCGAATCATATAACAAGGCAACACTGGATTGCACACGTGGTTTTAGCGAATGAGGTCTTATTTTTGGGCGACTTTTTAATCCAAACTGCCTAAAACTAGCTCACAAACGCCTTTTCAGCAGATTCACTGATATTACGATCCACCCTAAAAGGTTTACCGAATCACCCAGAACTACCCTTATTTTACTCAGCTTGGGGTGTATAACCCACTTAATATAATGGCTTTTAAACAGCGATATTCGATTTTTAAGCTACGTAAAACACCAAAGAAAAGAGCAGATTAACATAGACATCATTACAAGCCCTAATTTCTAATGAGGTCTTACTGGTTTGACTGCCGGTCTTGTTTTATGCATTTTGCAATGCAGAGGACAAGGTAAAATTAGCATGGGATTTTGGAAAGAGCCAAACAGGCTGTAAGGGAGGACTAACTTTTACCCAGTGAGCAGACTAAAAGAAGCATCGATCAGAGTGCAGACAGTAAAGACCTTAAAAACTTTGCTTGATTCTGACTGGGATCGGAGTAATAGTGGCTAGAGAAAATGTACAGCGAATATAGGTAGTGTAGATGTCTCACGTCTTCGTGGTTGGGACCCGAAAGACCCGGAAGCTAGCTGGTCGGATACACTGGAGGATACGGCAGTGAATCGCGTACAGTGGCGATCGTGTTGTCATTTTCTATCGAATCAGAATGATTGAAGGAGTGCGTTTGTAGTTAGACTGTTTCCTGTGTTGACTGCAGCAGCATCTTATCTGTTCCCGTCTGTGTAGGTCCACTCCCTGTTCTCCTTGGATATTCATTCTTTTTATCGAGACGTATAACTGGGGGACAGGCAGCGGTCAGTGAGGCTTACCTTACTGTTTAACGCTGAACGGTGATAATGATGATCGACATTCTTGAATGTGTAAAGGGCATCTCAGGTCTGTCTACGTTATTATTATTATGACGGTCGAAAAACGCTTGTGAGTTACCTGGACTGCATTTCGAGACGTCGATGGCATGTTCTAAGTTGAACATTGTCCTTTCTGGACAAATGTATGTCTATAGTATTAAAGTGTATACAATATACATATATGTATATAGTGTGAAACATTACTCTGGGGGACAAGCTCGTTTTCAGTTATCCGTAATTATACTAACACAACATTAATTATGATCTACATTACATCAGAGTTACACTTCTAGTTTTGTGCAAACACTGAGGCTTACTCGGCCTACTCGTGACGCCCGAAAACCTCTCGAATCTCTTATAAATATGGGTCACGGATTTGTATAACAGTTCCCCAACCCATAATTGACACCGCCATTGATATGATTACGAATAAATAAGCACGGTCTTTTTCCTTCCACTGTTGTTTTTCAATGTGTTTTACGGGATTATTCGGAAATACATCAATTTATCTGTTCTGGCAGAAGAATTGGGTGATGGCCATAACCCTTTAATTTAGTAAGTTAAAGGAAATCAGTGTGCGAAGGCGACCATGACTAGCAAAATAGTGCGAAAGAACTTCGGGCCAGAGATCGCTGTAAGCACAAACTGGGCTTCACATGTACGCACACAAAATTAGAAGAGTGAAGTGAATTTCTCTAACCCACTCCAGCGAAAGCAGCTCCACGTAATTACACAGTTGAATAAGTTAAATATGGCTTTCAGATAACGAAGTCGAAGACCATGGGTCGACGGAAGATGTTTTTATGTTCTAAGCTGCCATATAGAGATATGGTCAGTACAATCCCGACCGGATCGGAAATCGGTCTGAGTCTCAGGTGTACGTTCTTCGCATGTACCATGTAGTCGATCTTCGAGGTGGAAGACGTGAAGTCCACGTCACCACCTTTGGTCATACCTAGTTATGTGCTCTGAAACACTGACTCGTGCTGCCTCGTTTTTCCAGGGACAGTCAAATCAACTGTGATAATGAATGTACGATCAGTTCATCTCTCGGAGCTGGAAGCTAAGGCTCGCGCTGATGCTGTGAAGCGGGTAGCTGAGTTTTTCCAGGTGAATTTCATTTATTTGAGTAATCCTTTTTTAGAAACCGGAACAGTTAGAAAAGATTGATATGGTAAAAGCCCGATTCATAGAACAAAAGGTTAGCATATATATTTCCTCTAAGTTTATTCCGGACAGACAGCTACGGAAGTCCAGCTGAGGATGGCCCTTCATAGCCAGTTGGATGGCAGTCGAATTGGATTGGAAAAATTAGATTCTTCTTTATCAGAGTCAGAAGTCTGCAAAACACGGTAAGTTTAATGCATTTTCCTGTCACGGTGTTTTTGAAATTTCTAGTCTGATGGAATTGAGTGCCTCACTGGGGACGCTTGAAGGTCTTCCGGCACGCCTACAGGAGCTGAAGAATATTTCCAGGAAGTACAGTCAAGTATGTCACAATTTAATTTTGAATGCACATTTTAGCTTGCGGCTGCGATGGAAAATATGTCCTATTTGGTGAAGGTTCCTGAAGCAATGGAACAGGCTCGGAGTTACATTGAATCCGAAAATCTTTTGGAAGGTCATAAGATGTTGGTTTTTGACCATTTGACTTCTCCAATTCTCTCCTTTGGTCTGTAGCATTCAGGAACTCGAAGGCGTTCGGGACGAATTAATGTGTGAAGTCCATCGTGAAAATTCATTGCAAGATATACAGGTATTCTTATTTGAAGCTGGCTTACCGCCACACGATGACAACAGACACTTTCAGCTTACTTTAGCGGTGTTGAGGATTTGAACGCACTTTTTCGGACGAAAATCTCCATCGTTGGTTCTAGATTGACCAGTGCAGTTGTGACCCAAAATGTCCTCGTTGTGGACTGTGTGCGTGTTATCGATAGAGAAGAACGGTGAGTATTTAGAAAGTTGAACTGTCCCATGGCTGAAAAAAATGCTGGTTTCCTTGCTTCACTGTTCTTCAGGACTTACAATATATTTTATGGTGACTTCTAAGGAGGATTTCGGTTTAACTGTACTAAACGAGATCTGTTACCCTGATTTCCTTGCATTGTACTTTTATAATTTCTGCTTTGAACCGTTACTGCTAACTCAGGATGCTGTCCGCTCAACATTCAAACTCAGTTAGCACAATCAGAGTTGGTTGATCTTTATGAAGCTATTGTTTTTCGACCAGAAGAATGGTAATTTATGTTTTTTTGGTTTTTCGAATGAATAGCTATATTCAAACCAGACGCGCCCAGAAATAAAGTTAGGGGAAATCAAAGATTTTCACAAAAATATGCTCCGTTTAGGCTAAAGGACTGAAGACTAAGCAAGTCTTTGGCCGTTACGGTTAGCCTGTGGTTTTGTAGAATTCAAAACTAAGAATAGAAGAGTATCGGCAGTACAGCAGTTTTGTCATCTGCCAGTTCACAGTCAACCAGTTTCAGTGGCGGTAAAAAGCGGCCTCTAGGAATGTCTTTTAAGTAATTTTATGCAACTAGCTCCTGTGTGAGGATAAGTTGGCCTCGTGGTTATCTCTGATTATAACCGTTCATGCTCTGTAATCTGCATCAAGGTCTGGAAACCGCAAAATCCGGTTGGTACGCAAGTGGCGTGCCCCAAAATATCAGCAGAAGCCTTAAGCGACCCACATCCATCATAGTAATCTTAATCCATATATTCAGTTGGCCACTGAGGCGATATTTCTGACTTGTGTTAGGTAGTGACGGCAAACAACTTTTCGTTACGTCCATTTCAGGAGGATAACATGGCCGACTGCTGTAGGCCACGTCTTTAGAGAAGCGGCAAAAGTCGTTCGACGTTCATCCGTTGCTGACGCAGTGGTGTCTGAGACGCGATCATACTGTTTACTTTTTGTCAAAGGCAGAGGCACCAGTTGTGAGGGAGTGGTAATGCAATTGGCGTTGCGCCTGAGTCTAACAGAGCTATCTCATTGGTCATCGGTGGTTTCATGACGCTGGACCTTGCCAGACAAATCGCGATCGATACACAGCCGTGGATTTGACCTGATCTTGCCAGATATCCGGCGAGTGCAGGACGCAAGACCAAATTGAGATCGTGTCAGCTCATTGGCCACAAGCCGCCGGCCGACAATGGCGTGATTAGAAGGCAAGACTGCAAAAGCGCAAACTGAGAAGGCCATTTCATGAGTTGGACTAACCAGTCAATAAAACGGCATGAACTAAGTCGAGTGAAATGCATTGAACTAGATGGATCAATCAAAGCGGGACCAGGATAGCTGTTGAAATAATGGCAGTTGCACACGCGTAAATGCACAAGCTAAGTAACCCATAAATATATGGTGATTTCGCGTAATAAAGCAAAATTTTTTACCAGCTGACTTCGGCTGTTCTCATTTGAGGTAGTAGGAACGGACAGTAATGATCTAGAGCTAGGATTGGATAACTGGGGAACAGGAAACTGGAACGGAAATAAACCGTTACTTAACACCAGTGGTCGGAATTTCCCAGCCTTTTTCTATCGCCTACTCTTAGTGGCTGGGTGTCGCAAATGTACTTAAGGACTAGACGAACGGCAGTTCGGTGAATGCGCAACTTCATTGGGAGGCTTATTTCATTGCGACACCACTATGTTTTCCGACAATGTAGGAGCGATCTAGCGCAGTCTGCGCAAAGCTTCACCTTGTCTCCGGCGCTGTTGGACAATAGAACCTAGGTACTTGAAGTGATGTACCTGTTTCAAAGTTCTGCAATTCATGTGGATATAGTGTGACAGATCTTGCGAAGTTATCAAGAACTTCATTCTTAAAGTGTTTAACGGGAGACCAACAGCGATGACCGCGCATCTAATCCAACCTAGAACCGGATGGACAATTGCAGGATCCTTTCCCGGAGTAACTATGTCGTCGGGGAACTTGAGGTCAGTAATCCAACAGTTGCGGTCAGAGTGTATTCCTCAGTTGTTTTTTATTGTATGGACTTTTGCGTACAAAAGGTAATGTCGATGCATCATCCCGTTTGTTGTGTAGCTGAATGGAACCAGTGACAGAGAACAGCTTTGGTGAACAGCGGAGTCAAAAAGGAGCGCTGGAGCTTCTTCCCCATAGATTGAGAAGTCATACACTTTGAACAATCCAACGTACTTTCCGAGCATCCAGTTGCTTCGAAGTGTGCCCTCAAGAGACTGTCTGTCAGTGGAGCTCAGTGCTACGCAGAATTCGATGAAACACCGCGACGGGTCACTATAACCTATACAGATGTTCTAGTAGTTGACGTAATGTACAGGTCTGGTCAACAGAACATCTCCCTCGACCAAAACCACACTGGGTTGAACCTGGTCGTGTTTCGTGATCTCGCTTCTGTCCGGCTCGCTGCCACGTCTGACCCAATGAGGCCTGATGTGGTTCAGGGTCACTGTCCGATCACCTTTTCCATCGTGTACATGACCTGTGGGATACGTCCTTCCCGTTACAGTAATCCTTCAAGCTTGTCCTTAAAAAGAAATGTGAAATAGACTGGCGGTTCGAATGGAAAACGTAAAAGTCGTTTACTCATGGACGATCCCAAATGGAAATACAGCTCAGAATAAAAACATACACAAGCACAGCGGGTAGTAAAAGCAGGTCGGGCAATCCAAGTCATAGTAGAAAGGGGAAAAAAGCGATAGAGAATGGAGTGTAATCAGAAAGCAAGCGAAATGCACTTATTAGATCCTAGAGAAGTGAGGGCAAAGGGTTCCTTGTGGGAATTTCATATACGTATCAAATTACCATTACACTCAGATTAGTGTTGCATTGGGATGCTGCATCGATGTATGCGACGGATCTTTGTCTTTCGTTTCTTCTCAGCGAAAGGCCATCCCGGTGATCCATGATTCTTTCTAACTTCTAATCTGCAGTCAGTAACCCATCGTCGGACGATTGTTTTGCCTTCTCCTTTGTACCGTGCTTTTGATTTTTTTTCGGATCGTTAAACTTCTAAACATTCTCGCCCGCTTAAAACCTGTCGCCTTGCAAAACAAGACCAATAAATTAGTTCTTATTCGAATGTTTCCCACTCTTTTTTTTACAGTATTTTATGACTCTGAGGCTGACAACTCATACCGCACTTCACTTTATGTGTAAAACAGAAAAACTCCAATGGAAAATTTGCACGCAAATTTACTAAACCTCTCGCTTCTTGTCTGGGGGTACTCCTCAAACCAAAGAATACTTCAGAATACCACTTCAACTCTTATACACTGTTGTGTTTAACAGGGCGTTGAATAATGACCCAGTGAATTTCAGAGTTCACTGATATCGCAGCAACATGATTTTTTCTGAGACTTCGTATATTTGTTGTTTTTTGGGTTGTAAACCCATATGGTATGTCTTGGATTATATTGTGGAAGATAACCTTCCGTTTGTTGAACACTAAAGGACGTGGGTCAGCGCAGCTTATCGAATACAACTAGTAAATTCAACAGTTTCTTCATAAGAATTAACCATCCTTGCACAGTGTGGAATGGGAAAGCGTTCAACGAACTTAGTTGAAGTTTGTGCCTCACGACTTCGCGGGTGGAGCGTGAAACACCCATCTAGTTGGCTGGAGACACTTAAGAGTGTGGGAGCTACCTATTAACAGTGGTGATCATGTTGTCACTTTCTGTCGGATCCGAATGATTGGAGGAGTGTATATTTACAGTTACGCTGTTTTTTGTATGTTTCGTTACTATGGCGTTATTTCTCACCCATGTTGGTGCACTCTTTGTCCACCTTGCGTCTCCATTCTTCCTCTAGCAACGTGTCACTGTGAGAGAAAAGCAGAGGTCAATGTGACCCGCTGTGCTGTTTAACGCTGAACGGAGATGATAATTGTTGTAGCTCTTGTTTCATGGATCACTGAAGTAGGGATTTCAGTTGTCGTCATCCTTCGCGCAGTAAACCTGCATATGTTTAGGTACGTGAGCTTTTTATGATCGCACAATACTTTTTATATTTTGTTTCATTTTTGAGGAACAGACTCATTTATTCATAATAATGTCCTCGGTATTCTCGACCCAACCAACTTTTAGTGCGGATGCGATTTGGCAAAAGCGTTCAGAAAAGAATGGTTTTCTTCCTTGTGGACGTCCTAAGCGTTGGAAACAGCTGTTTTTCGATTCAGTGAATCATGCGATCCGCGATAAGTAAGTGAGTTTGATGGAACTTTCCCCATGTTATTCATAAGAATGAGGGACGTACCACGTGTTTAATCTTTACCTATAGGTTAGAAAGGTATCTAAGACCTATTTCAAGTCAAGTAAAGTTAGCGCTTTATGGGCCACGAGAGGTGAATATTTGCCTTTTGGAATGGTCTTTTTCTACTACGAGTGAATCCGTTCTCAAATGCCTGGTTTTAGTTTGTTCCACCAAATTCTCCTCGTTTCTTTTCATCCTTCATTATTTCTGCCTTGCGACAGTGTTATGCGTTGATGAATTCTTCTGTTTCCTGTTATCTGCTCCACACGCGAATGTGCTTAAGAGGACATATCCTCAAAGTGACACTACATGAGGAGGATCGACAACCGTGACTCTGAAACTTGGGGTGGTACAGAACCACATGAAGTTCCAATAGGTCAGGCGCGGTAACTAACTGGGCGACAGCGAATTGCCACCCATCACCACTCGTCTTCGTTTGTCATATATTTAATTCTACAGTTTCTAAGGTATGCACACACGTGTTAACAGTGGTCGATCGCAGTGTTCATTCTGGACCGGCATGGGTTACGAGTATTTAACAGTTAAGTACCTCGGGAGCTAGATTTCAGTAGCTAGAGGCGGGGTTGAAGAGATCGTTTCACGAAGTCAGTCAAGTCAGTCTGCGCTGGGTACCGCTACCATAAAATTTACTTTTCTTCGTTATTTTTCCCCTCACGATTTCGGAACCTGGCTCCTTCCGGTGTGCGTACTCGATGTATATCCGTATTTGGACACAAGCATTTCCGACATACTGTTCATGTCTGCTGAGAGCACCAGTTGAGCTATAAATGCGTATCTACATTAAATGATCCAATGGTAACCTAGAAGTAGGATTGACGAGCTCAAGTAACCTCATCTAAGAAAAATATTTTTCTGTTGGCCTCCTATGTGAACGGATGATTAACGGTTGCCAGCCAGGTGATTTATGGGGCTAAAGAACAGAGTGAAACAGTTAAGCCATAATTCTGTAATGACAGTGAAATTGATTCTGTGAAACTCGACTTAAGGATCGCGGAAAATTGGCCGCAAACATGACCTCTGGATTTGACTTGATTAAGAAACGGATTTAGGCAAGTCAGCATTACCGTGGAGTTCGGTGGGAAGCCCTAAAACAGCTCATATTGGCTGCGTTTAATTTTATCGTAAAGGATATGCTTACAAACATTCCTGACCACAGTTTCCATAGTTTAGGCATTCAAAATAATATAACTTTTGAAAAGGTTCATCATGTAGTACTAATTCCCAGTTTGCCATTAAGAAACCGTAGAAACACTACGCAACTGTGCCTCCAAATGTCTTAGCATGGCTCGGAGCGGATATCTCGTACTCTGAGTTGATTATTTTACCTGAACGCCACTCGAAATGGGCCCAAATGGCTTGTCTCGAATAGACTCTGGTGAAGAAGTCCTGCCCATCGCCTCATGACAGAGGTGCGAGGATGAAGGCGAATGCCTGGCGTATTCCACTGAGATGGCTGATCCTTGGTCATCGGTCTAAAGGAGTTGGTTAAACTTTCATTACCAACCAACAACGGGTGGCTTGCGAAACATACGAATGTATACTCACCGAAATCTGTGGAAGGCTAGTGTAGTGGGCACCCAGGATGTCTAGCCTCATCCGGGGGGCGTATGACCTGAGCAATCAACCACTGACCCGCATTGAATTACTTGACCACCCTATCATTCTGCCACCTTGACGGTTAACCCGTTTGATCAAGGGATCCAAGTGGGATCTTCTAAGTCAACTTTCTATTTCAGTTTGGGCAGCCGGGTAGTGCCAAACCTCATGGGACTCATGGATCCCGATGAATGGTCAGTGAAGGGGAATGAAAGAACTACCATGTTTGGTGAATTCCGCATATTGTTTCTTTTTCTTTTCTCTTTCTGGCCCGTTGTTTTCATTCTTCGCCATGATTCCGATGGCAAATGACCTTCATTCAGATTTGTGCTATACATGTATGTATTATCAATAATTACGAAAAATGAAGATAGTAAGCCGATAAGAAAGTGAAACGCACTGAACACGAACCGCAAGATTATTTTATGATGAAATGAAAAAGTTCCCTTCATTAATTTACATTTTTGTTGATAGTCATCTGTACTAATTACTATTAGTAGATCGCTTCTTTATCTCACAGTATTTGAGGGTCTAGCATGGTTTTCGGAGGATTCGTCATGCAGTACCAACGACCAACTCATCATTAAGAAACCATGGGGACATTGTATAGTCGACCAGCTATTTAACCCTTGGCACGAACCATCAGTAGTTTGCATCCACCGGGTTTAATTACGGCGACCAATTGTAAGTCGAAGGCTTTAACCATTTACCATTCCAATTCACACGCGGTGGATATGAATGGATGACTCCTAACACGAGTATATATAAATGCCTTGTCGACTTCGATTTGTTTTGTGGTCCTAAGTTCTTTTTCAGCATCATCCCTTCACTTCGATCTTAATTTCAGAGTGTTTGGTAGCGCCATGGATAGTGATGATGATAAGAACAAACTGGTAAGACACAACGAGGCTATTCGGCAGCATACTCGTGCCGATTTAAAAATAGCCAAAGTGAGTTTCACGGTATGTTTTGCACATGCTTTCTCTGGCTACCAGCATTGTGATTATGATGGCGAGACTATCAACTTATTGAAATGCATTAGACCATCCACTCCATTAACCCACATCTGGCTCGTTCACCCCTTTTAAAATATCCTTAGTTTAATTAGTCTCAGACTGATCAGCAATAATCAGTGAACTAACCGCCTAGTACTTCAAAATGGTTAGAGGTTCGAATCCCATATTCGCCGGTCACTTTGGCCGTAGACGGCTGTTTACTGTCGTCCACCACGTTACCACACCTTACCTATTGCTGTCTTGTGTTTTTTTCAGTTCCTAGTCTCAAGGTCATTGCTACCGATCTCCCTTCACAGTGCCGTTGGCCCTATCGGTTATATGACACACCTGTGTTGCTGCACTGATGCAAAAAAACGAGTAGAAGAACATTCAGCGGGAAGATTTTATTCTTGACCTTTTTGCGCCAATGCCTTCACTGAAACGGGAGAAAGAAAAGGATTGCTTACATTTATGGAAAAGCTGTTAAACGACTGAAAACCTGTCGGAAACGTAATTGTCTTGGGCGAAAGGCAATGAACGAGTCGGATAAACCGTCTGAATTGTGGCACTCGATCATATTTAACGATTTGAACACCTCAGATTATAGGTCGCAGTTCACCCTCCCCCGTGTTTTTCACATGTTACCCATGAAGACCTTTATATGGTCCCGAGTCACTTCGTATTTCAGAGTCGCGGTTGACCCGTTTCTTCCATTAGCATGATACGTTCATAAAGCTAACGGGCATACGCGTCCAAAGGTTTTTAATACTCGATGCAAGTAAAAGAAAATGGAAGATCGACCCATAGTTTTTTCAAGTTCTATACCTCTAGAGAAAAAGGGAATTCGAAGTTCCGATAGTTGGAAAGAGAATTCTACCTAAAGTGGCTGGCCACTTGCATTTAAAGAACACGACTAACTGCGGTCGTAGACTGTGGAGGACAAAACCTAATGCTCGACGAGGGCCAGTGAAAAGCAGATATGGGTAGGGTTTAACTTTCACCCCGACTGTCTTGTGTTAATCTTTTCGAATATCTAGATTATCCGTTCTAGTGTTTTGACCACTGAAATTTCTCAGGCTTAATTTGTTTGCCGATCCCATCCGGTTTATTCGTGTTTTGTCGTTTCATTCCCATCAATTTTTTCATTATACAGTCATCTGTCACTTGTTCTCTCCCTCCCTCCCTCCCTCTCTCTCTCTCTCTCTCTCTCCCTATCTCCACACAAGAGCATTTGTCCCACATATTTTCCACCTGATTACGGAATATTCGACCGTTTTGTCGAAATGTATCACAATGCAATAGGAGATCACGTGAGTCTTCGTTCATCAGTTATTACCTAGTGTCTACGACTTCCGTTTGTTCGACACATTCATTCACTTAATCGTGAACATTCGTGTGTGGAATGCTATCAAAACCATCCTTTGTCATTGCCCTTGAAGCAATTAATTGAGTATGAAGGAATTTAGCTTGCTGATGGATCGTTCTTTTAATAATTTAAAAGCGTGTCCAAATCCGAAAATTGAGTGGGCTAAATCGAACAGTCTAATATGAAAGGCATAAATTATGTCAAGTACTCAACCGTGGGTTAATGACAAAACATATACCTGGCTGAGGAATTCAGTCGTCTTTATTGATGCCACTGTGTGACCGGAGATCTCAATTTCGATGATTTGTCATGTTTCAAGGATGCTGTACATTCAAGGTCCTTCGTTCCCTACAGTCAGGTCTGGTTAATAAGTGTCAAACGTTTTCATTCGAGGCAATATCTGGGCTATGGGTAGGCCGGTCCATGGTCTTGATGCTCCCGTAACGGCAGTTGCACTGCAATGGGGCTGACTGCGCGGGTAAGTCGCCTTGACGGACCAAAAAATGGTGAACCGCTGTCACTCGGTGCTCACACTTTCAGCGTAAATTGATGTTACGAGACTGGACAACAGTAGCACTGAACTTGTATCGAGAGGAACTAATCACTGCCAGCCATCCCATTTACCCAGGCATCCGCTTTAAGAAGGATCGAAACACAACAGTGAAGGTGATCACACGTACGCTGAGCTGGAGCACTTGTGGTTGCGGGCCGATATTTTGCTGAATTTGAAAGGTCATGTCTACCGTGCCGTAGTGTGCTCAATTTTGTTGTTGCAAGATGTGAAGTTTACATGGTGAAGATGTTAATCGCCTGGAAATTTTAGGTCGTTGATAACTATGTAGTATCGCCACGATAGGTTGGATTGACTCTGTGAATTGTGTGCAGGTTAGGAATCGAGTATTAATCGTTGTTAAGGAGGCTATGTTATCACAGCATATGAAGCTTAATAGACTTGGTCGGTTGGATCACGTGTTGCGTATGGCAAACACGAGCCTACCACACCGTGCTCTATTTTTTCTACCTACCAGGAAGTGGAAGGATCCTAGCGGAGGTTGACAGATGACGTGGCAATATGAATAAGAAAATGTAAGACAGGTGTCTGACGCCTTTCCGGTCTGGGTCCAAAAAACCCGTCAACTAGGGGACTGGAGACACTGAAGGATATGGCAATAAACCGTGAGTAGTGGCGATCATGTTGCCATTTTCGTTCGAATCAGAATGACCCATCGAGCTATACAGGATGGTTTATCTCAAGCCGAAGATCCCATGATGCCGGGAAGGTCAATGGGCAGCGACTTGATGAAGTAGTATCCTGGTATTCCTAATTGGGGGTTGATCTGACTTGGCAGCTGTCAGAAAAATGAATGGAAGGATAATTGATCAAAGTAGATGGGCTTCTACTCAGCTATACCCCTGCTGCCTTGCGGTCAGGTTCTTTTCAGAACCAAAGGCTTTGGTTGAGAATCCTAATCATTTTTGTGCTTAACGACTGGACTCCCTAGCAGTACCCGTCCATTATTCCACATGAGTTACACGCCTACAAATAATTCCATTCTGCATCGGTCGTCGCGCAGGATAACGAGGACCATGCTGCCCATTGCATCGAGTGCAGGTGGGGTGGGTAGTGATAAGTATGCTACTGCTCAGAGTTCCATCTCTTTTATTCAACCTGTCTCTTCGGTCTCCAACGCAGTCGCTTTGTCCCTTCTGCCTACCCAGAACGTCCCCGCTGATAACGCCTGATTCTTGCAACGGTTTATTGTCAATTAGTGTAGTAGGTGGTTTTCAATCTGCTAGTTCACATTTTCTCAAGCCTCGTCATTCTCTGAATCTTGGCAACTTCAATGTGCGCACTGCCTCTGATGGTGGACTCACTTTCGATTGACGTCTACTGCGTGAGTGAAACACGAATTGAGGATTTGAGTAGAGTAATTCAACCAACTGCACCTAATGTCTCGTCAAGACATTTCCTGCACACTTCAGAACACGAAGCAACTCAAACTGTGGGTAAACGTGCTGTAGGAATAGTCTTAAGTGCGAAAGCTGAAACGACCCTTTTGGACTTTATCCCGGTTAGCGGTCGTTTGGGCGACGTAAGACTGCAGGGATCAGTCGGCGCTCGGAAGGATGGCTGTGTTAAGCGCAACTTGGTTGTTATCTCGGCTTACGCCCCAACCGAATGTAGTGCCGATTCGCAAAAGACAAGTTTTATGACGAACTTTTCACTGTTGTTTGGAAGGGCGAAGGCTCTTTTATAGTAGTAGTAGCAGGCAATTATAATCCACAAGTTGGGACACTTAGTGCATGGGAAGCTTGTTTAGGTGGACAGTGCGCCTTACATCCTCAACGGGGACAGGCTCCCTCAGCTTTGTGCGCACAGTAATTTATTCGGGTCTTGCACAGATTTTCGACACAATTGGTGTCTCACAGCGGGCGACTAGCAGTCCGAGTCAGATCGGCCATATTGTGGTTATCCACCGTTGGCGCTATTCGTCCAGAACTATAGATCGTGCGCTAGTTTTAATTCGATTTTCGCTGCAAACTACAAACCCGGTTGATCGTCGAATGTCTGTGTGATTCGGCTGTTCGCACCAGCTATGAACAGAAATTATTCGACGAAATGAGAACCTCGACGACTAGCAATGCAGATGGGTGTTGGGATGAAAACAAGGCGGCAATGCATTTGGTAGCAGGTTTCGCCTATGGTCCTAAATCCAGTCTCCTTCAGAGATCCTAGGTTTCACTGAGCCTAATGGAGCAAAATACCAAGTTCCTAACTGTAAGGCGATTATTAAAATGCACCAACAGCTGCGTCGTCAGTTGACGACTAACCGTAAGAATGACCGTGTAAGTTGGTGGGTTAAGATGGTCGAGGAAATAGAATTAAGAGCTGCTTCATGTGACAGTCAAAGACTGTTTAAACTTATACGTGACACCAGTGGTCGGCTAATTTTGGCTAGTGAAGTCGTGTGCGATAGGAATGGAGGACTCATTCATGGCAGAGGACAATGACTGGGCTGTTAGGCTGACCACTTCAAGGTTCAGTTTAGCTGGTCCTACGCTTATGTAGTTAGTCCAACGACCACAGCTGCGAATCCCTGGGAGATTGTCTCTTGACTCCTCCTCGCTAACGGAATTGGAACTAGAGTCGAATATTTGACTTCTGAAGAGGGAAAAAAGTGGCCGGCTCTGACGGACTTTGTCCAGTTTTTTTCAAATTGGCTGGAGAAGCCCTGATGAAATCACTTATCTCCGTGGTTCTTGGTGTTTAGGACGGGGTCGGATTCTGTTATCGTGGGGTGAGTCGCCATTGTACCCATCTTCAAGAAGGGCACACGGAGTGACTGCAGCAATCATCGTGGCGTTAGCTTGATTCCGAAAGTTGCTCAGTTCTTGGCATCGACAGTGCTGGATCGTTTGACACCGGTTTGCATTACTAAAATCTGCGCACAGTAGGTCGGATTTCGTCCAGTTCTGTTGTACGTTAGCAAGACTTGAATTATGCGTTTGGGAGATGCTCGTCGGTTAGAGGTTTTCGACCACCGATGTCTACGTACTATAGCTAGAATTAGATGGAGTGACTGGGTGAGTAATTTGGAGGTCAGGAATCTGATACTAGGTGTTGGCTCTCAGAATACCTTTTGTTAGCGTGTGAAACTTAGTAGACTACGCTGGTTGGGTCACGTGTTGCGTTTGGCGAACATTCGTCTGCCATACTGTGCCCTATTTAGGGTTCCTCCCAAGGAATGGAAGAAACCATGTTGAGGTCAGCAGATGATGAAGCAACGTGGAATGAGAAAGTGTACAGCGAACCCAGGTAAAGTAAGTATCTAACATCTTCGTGGTCGGATTCCGAAATATCTGTGAACCCGCTGGCTGGGAATACTGAGTGATATATGGTAGTGGGCCGTGAATGTTGGCGATATTGTTGTCATTTTCTGTCGAATGAGAATGATTGGAAACGTATGTTTGTACAGTTAAACTGTGTTTCGTGTGTTGGCTGCTGCAGCATTCTTATCTTTTCCCACCTGTGTAGGTCCATTTCCTGCTCCCCTTGGATGTTTACTCTTCTTACATTAACGTGTTAACCCTTGGGAAAAGTCAGCGATCATTAAGGCTTGCCCTGCTATTTAACGCTGATCTTTGGTGATGTGGATGATGACCTTGTGTCCTGAGATAGCAATCTGGTTTCTGTTTCCATTCATGGATATTTGGTTTTTACCTTCTTTGCACATTATCGTTATCCCATGACCTAGCACAGTGTGAACTCTTTTCCTGTTATTTCGATTTTCATGCCCCGTTACTTCTGCTGCCCAATAGCTAAACTGTTTATTGGATAACTTCTGTCTCTACTCTCTCGCGGGTTCATCTCTTGTTAACAATGATCGACGATTTCTTGAGCTCTGTTGGCTGACCTTGGCAACCGTAAATCTGACAATGTTACCTCGCCTGGCGGTTAAACGCATACAACGTATACAAAGGTATACAAACGTACATGCCAAGCACACCGATCGGAACCTTATAGAAACCAACAACATGAGTTGTGGCTAATCCCAGTTTTCACATCCATTGAGATACTGGAGTGTTTTTCTCAGGGGATTTTGAATCCATGATTGTAGTTGACGGGCATGCTTTCTTGCCACTAGAGTTCACTGCATGGAGCTCAGAGGACTAGCAGCCATGACCCTGAAACTCGAGGTGGTGCAGAACCACGTAAGGTCCCAATGGGTCAGTTGTAGTAACGGACGGGGCGACAGCGATTACTCATCTACCCCCTGTGTGACTGGCGGTGCTGTGATTCGCGTCTCTAATCTTTTCGAAATGACAGGTGTTTGTTATCAGTAGTTTTTTTCTCGTATGGATAGATGAACACTATTTCATCCGAAGCATGCGACTGCCCCCTACGGCTATTTCCGGTCGTTAGGTATGCATACTCGGTGCCCTTCTGTCTAACTGTCCATGTATGTTTACACTCCTGGGGAATCACGTTAATTCATAAGTGGGCTCACCATCCATTCACGGTCCTAATGATCCAAATAAGATTCTAATGGTAGATGCCTGATCTATTTGACTTTCTCCGGACATGTTGTGATTCGGCAATTTCCCATCAAACGAACAGGTTTTCATGACCTGAACCGCCGAATCTTCATTTTTAATGTAGGTTTCTCTTCTTTCAACATTTACATTTTATTGCGAGGTATTTTACTGGTATAACTCTTATGCATGCAACGATCTCATTACCGTTTTTAGCTCAGTTTTATCTGTACCCGCCACGTTACTAAATTACTAATCAAACAAAACTGAAATAAAACAAACACATAAACCGCTAATTGGGCCAGATAAGCGAATGCCATTGACAACGATGCGCCGACGAAACGCGTTTAACGTCTAGTTTTCTCTTTGCTTATCGCATTTTGCACCAAATATTATTTACTAATCTGATTCGGTGTTAAGCTGGGTTTAGAGTTCCATGTGACTGCGACCTGGTCGTCTTTACCTTTTCATAAGGGTACAGAGTACTTTCCGATTGATTTTGCATGGTCATGTCGATTGCAACAGCTACACTTCAGTTTTCCTTCTTTTACGCGTGTTATGATAACTTTTGCTTAGGGACATTGTAAATATTATCGTGCACTGATGAATTGTATTCACACGGAGCACACTCCCCTGTCCGATCATTCCCATACTCATATACATCAACGTCATTACCGGCATAAAAATCTCACTTGAACCATTGGGAACGTTTATGATTGATGCGCTCATTTATGAGTCATAACAATGGCTCATTGAGTTTTTTATCGGTTAGTAAAAAACATCCTTCAGCAAAAGGACACTTGATCTCAAGTTTCTACTCTTTAAGTATTACCGTATATGAACGAGAGAAAAAGGTTCCTCTGATGCAGTTCCGTTTCAGAGGACTATAATTTTGCCAGATTAACTCCTAACTGTTCTCTAACATTCCGTCGATCTAGGATGCGTTTATTCAGATGAAAACCTAGCTTAAGCCGCGAACCGTTGCTCAGGTTTCACCGTGAATGTTCGATCGATTTTAATTTTGGACGTTTTAGTGTTTGATGAGAAGTTCCCATTAGTTTATTTAGGGCATTTTTTCACACGGCCCGGCAGTTTATCAATCTCTCGTTGATCCTTCGACAATTTTACTAATGTGCTTTTTCGATTAGTTGGTCACCATAAAAAAAACAAGCGCATGAGTTCATGACCGTTTTCCTGTTTATTATCACTCTGTAGGACAATAGGAGAAATTAGAGTAATGATTCCACTCACTAATTTGCGGCTTATCCATTATTTTCAGGTCCATTCTCTGGTCACGGAGGGCCTCAGTGATACACAAATCGTGCAGTTGCTAGGCTGGATCAATTCCTATCAGTAATTCCTTTCACATTTAGTATTCTATTTTGTAACTTACAGTACCGAAGAGTTTATGAAGGATCCGGTCTTGAATATTGACTTTAGTCGGCTGAATTTGCTACAACCTATCAATCTTCTACCGGAGAGTCAACTGGACGGTTTGCGTGAACAGTAAGTCACGGATATGGTTTCATTTTGCAAGGCAATCAGCGTCCAGACTGAATTCACGGTTCTTTATCATAATTCTTTAAAAAGGTCCCTTTATTTTTCATGTTAGCATAATATTTCGGGTTCTCGTATGCGTCGTGCTCTCGGGACTCGCAGTTTGGTGCGAGATACGGCAGGGTTAGACTTCATTGAATGTTCATTGTCATTGGTGGGACAAAGCCACTTTCTACCACAGAAGTTGTTTAATAGGAAACCTTATGTGACCATCGGCGAATACAGTTGACTTTTCTTCTTAGTAGTATGTTTTGCATATGGATGGACAAACAAAGTTTCCTCGGAACCACACGACCGGTTTCGCGGTTATTGCCGCTCGTCAGATATGCGCACCCGGTATTGTCTTGTCCAACTATCTCTATACTGCTGCACTTCTTTGCTAGTTTCTCATTTGAATCCCAATTGAATCGTCAGAAGCGTGAATAGATGTTAAACCTAGTTAAGTTTCACATGTGGATTCGTCGGACGATTGTCGTCGGTCAGGCAAGGCTAACCCTCCGAAAAAGGACACAAGGCTCCAAAGTATTGGCTTTTCTTCTCAGTAGTATTTTTTGCATACGGATAAAAATCGTCCGACGAATCATCTGTGATTCTTCGTAATTCCCATAATTCCCCCAACCCGAGGGGGATAAGACAGTACTCTAGCATAAGTCTAAAGGTCCTCTGAAGTTCAGTACTCGCTAGTTCTGTTTTTTTCGACGCTGTATGATGTGCATTAATGGGTGGCTGGTATCTGACAAAATTGAATACCAGGATCAGTTACACTAGAAAACAACCGTCAATTTGCTGACCTCGGTAAGGAAGTGAGCCTTTTTTCCATGCATGCACTCCTCATGTAATTTGCTTAATGATGCGTATCCTCTTTCGTGTCTTCAGATACATAGCTAAGACAATCGCCCGCCTTGGATCGTGGTCAACGAATTCGCTGTCCAGACATGCCGCCGTAAGTACCTTCTTGTCCAGATCGGTCAGTTTACGGTCCAAGCAGATTTGCAACGTTTAGCTTGCCCGATATCCAGAAATTATTCAGAAACTTGGTCTCAGTTTGTATTACAATAGGAAAGCAGGAGATAAAACAGGCTGAAATTGTAGATCACCTTTTAGTCACTTTTAAAGCTAAGCAAAAAGTGGACGAAAACAGTTTTCCATCGAGGTTATCACGGATAGTTTTCCATGGGAGATATTTTCTTTCAGATGTCTGTTGAGACAATGTCTTTTTTCGTTTGTCTTGCAGGCTTCACGTGGTTTGTCATCTTTAGCCGACAAGTTTACTGCATATTTACCAAAGTCATGAAGAACAACTGCTTATTAGCTCATGAGTCTGCAAGATTTCGCCTTCTTTACATCTTGACTAGCATTCGCACCTATTGTAAGCGACCACCCGTTATCATGACACCGGCATATCCTCCATCTGTGGAGATCTGACCGCAAAATGCAGCATTTCAGGCAGATTTATTCTGCTCTTCAAAAACTCGGTAAAATGAGCGGTAAAAATATCCCAACAGTCACATTCGGATTGGCTGCCCTCAGATCCATAACAAAGCCGTTTTTGGAGGGCAAGGTAGGTTATCTCAGTCAACCGTATTCAGTTTAGTTGTCCATTTTCAAAATAATTGCTTCTGCTACTTTTTAAGTCGTTTTGCATGTAGCAATTCTTCATATTCTCCATCTAGGACTGGCGACGTCCGACTGCACCGGATTTGGATGGCTCTTCGTATTATTTCACTGGTTTGCCAGTCTTGGTAATGTCTCCACTCACGGAACTGGTAAGTTTGGAACACATTTTCTCGTCTTTTTAAGGTGATCATAGTCTGAAAAGAATCAACCTCACGGTCCCGCAGGCTTACCGAGTAACAAAGATGTCGGGATATTCAGAATCAGTACATGGTATTTCGGTGTTTGTACCCACCGGCCACTAGCATCGTACAGTTGTTGTATGGTAAATAAAATGACCAAATATTATTTACATTGGGTTCAAACGGGTTCCGGTGTGAATCCGGAAGGTAATGCACCATAAAGAAACAGCTGTTTCATCCTTGTTAGGAATCACCAGCAGTGCATATCCACCGCGCCCGAACTGGGACGCGAACCCGGGACGAACGATTCTGAGTCGAACGCCTTAGCCATTACGCTACCGGGCAGGCTCTGAACGGTTTATTGAACTTCACCACATGATGTTGCACCTATCCGTCACTGATTTGCACGGTTATTGTCCGTTAGCTCACAGCGATCGACCCCTACTGATAGATGACTTCATGAAAACATTCAATCTCCTACTACTAAAATGTACCAAGTAATTAAGCTCTGTAGGTCATATCCAAAGCCTTCGTCGTACTTAGGCTACCTGCAGAGAAGTCATCTATCAGTAGGGTTTGATCGCTGCGAGCTAACGGACAGTAACCGTGCAAATCAGTGACGGATAGGTGCAACATCATGTGGTGAAGTTCAATAAACCGTTCAGAGCCTGCCCGGTAGCGTAATGGCTAAGGCGTTCGACTCAGAATCGTTCGTCCCGGGTTCGCGTCCCAGTTCGGGCGCGGTGGATATGCACTGCTGATGATTCCTAACAAGCTGGATGATACAGCTGTCCAGTGCTTCCATGGTTTCTTTATGGTGAGTTGAGCGATGATATCACATGGTGAATTATTTCATGAAAACTTGATATTCACAACATAAAGGTATGCCAATATTTGCGATGTCTCCAGAGTATCTTCGTCTCTAACGCAGTGGGAGTTCTTAGGGATATCGACCGTGACCAGATGTTTCCCCGTGATTGATTGTCGAATGAATCGCCAGCAGATCACCGGGTGATATAGAGGTTAGGAATCTGGTATTGGGTGCCACTTCTGAGAATAGCTTGTTTCAGCGTATGAAACTTAGTAGACTACGCTGGTTGAGTCACGTGTCGCGTATGGCGAACCCTCGTCTACCATACAGTGCCCTATTTTGTGTTCCTCCTAAGGAATGGAAGAAGCCATGTGGAGGCCAACAGATGACGTGGCAACGTGGGATGAGAAAATGTACAGTGAACTTAGGTAAAGTAGGTGTCTCACGCCTTCGTGGTTGGGGCCCGAAAGACTCGTCAACTAGCTGGCTGGGGAAACTGAGTGATGTGGTTGTGTACCGTGAACAGTGGCAATGTTGTTGTCATTTTCTATCGAACAGAATGATTGAAAACACGTGCGTTTGTACAGTTAGACTGTGTCTCGTGTGTTGGCTGCAGCAGCATCTTATGTTTTCCCGACTGTGTAGGTCCACTCCCTGCTCTCGTTGGATATTCACTCCTTTTATATAAACGTGTAACTCTGGGGAAAGGCAGCGGTCAGTGAGGCTTGCCTTGCTCTTTAACGCTGAACGATGATGACGATGATGATGATGATGATGATGAGATTACCGGATGAACGATGTTGTCGAAATCCATAAGGACGATGACTCAGCATTTCTTTGCCTTTGATAACTGAACGTGGTTGCTTGGGCATGATAGTTTCAGATAGTTTCTAGGTGGCAAGTTTGGAGTAAATTGGACGTTGTGCGTTCAAATCAAAAGGATTACCGCTTTTGGCAATACGGTTGATCAAAGCTTTTTCCCACGGCATCCGAAAGGTAGAAAGTTTTGAGGGGAAAACAGAAAAGGCGGTGTTAAATAGGAGCCAATGCACATTGTCAGCGGGCTGCCGTCCGGACTGAGTGGTTTTCAGACGTTCAGAGGAAGAAGTCCTTGGCGGATCTTTCTAAGGCTAATACGAAAAAAGGGAACAGTAGGCGAGGTAGAAGCTGGATGTGTGAAACAGTTGGGTTAGGTAGAACTAAAGACAAACGAGAAAGCAGAAACCTCAGCTTGTGTGGTTTAAAGACGAGATCACCAGAAGATTTACGTATAAGCATGAAATTGGAAGGACAGAAACTGCAAGGACTGCTTTAGTAGTGGACAAAAATGTCCGGCTACCCGTGACGAATGAGAGCAAGCGTTTGACTTTGAGGTAGATGAAACGTTCTGTATCGTTGACGAGCACTTTTTTATAGCCTGCACACAGCGGTGGTGAGAGACAGGAGAAAATGAGCGGCTAAAAGCTGAACGCTTCAAGCGTACGGTATGGTTGCATATCAGATTGAAGGACTCGAGGGGCTCGAATTTACCTGGTTTAGAAAATCATTCATGCCAGTTAAGCAAGAAAAGTGTGGAATCGTCTGGAATGAAACGACGGTCCTTGCAAGGATACGGAGCTAAGAAGTCCGAAAAACCGCAGTTGGCCGGACTGCAACGCCAAAATGTATCTTAAGCAGAATGAATTGGTTTGACCGGTGAAATTAGTGGAAGATGCAATAATACAATGGTCCAATGGGTCGAGATAGAAGAATTAGGATATTGGAGTAGGGAGGAGGACGATAAGATTAAGAGTGTGCGCGCGGTCGCCAGATCGGTAGGGTATAGGTATGGGACGATCACTTAGTTGTGATAAATTGTTGACCACAACGAATTGTTCGACTTCGCTCTCCGTGACCGAAAGGTCAGAAGTGTACTAGCCATTTCTGGCTGTGAATGTTGAAATGTAAGACATTTACATGACCACTTGAAATTCCCGACTGAGACGTCAGAAAGTACGATAGCAAACAAGTTTGTTTTCGCTGCTTCACAACTGCCTAAATGCAGCGCGTTTTATAAGCCTTGTTATGAAATGACCGAAAAATAATAGTAATAACAAGTGATTCGAATTGGGAATGATGTTTCTGCATAGATATTGTGTAATCGGTGTCGTGATAGACAATGCATGTTGACTGTCTAGACGCATAAAGGAACATCATCCGTGCTGGTGAAACAAAGGAGTGACAAAGAATAGGCGAACGGGATCCCCACACATGTAATCAGATCATCTAATCCTTACAAGAGAAGCTTTTCGTCACGTCTGCATCGTTAGAGGAAGACTGCCGAAGAATATTAGAAGTCAAATCCTGTTCACGGCCGAATCGATGGCGGTCAACCTGAATAATCCCCCTCTATGGTTCCAGAAACAACATGCGGGATCTCTCAATGTACTCTGGCCATCGGCACAAGACAGGGTTACGTAACCAGTGCCCCAGTGAACGCAATACGACAGTTGTCAACACACGTTGTCTATCACGACACCGATTACACATTATCCATACAGACAAATCCTTCCCAATTCAAATCATTTGTTATTACTATTATTTTTCGGTCATCCTATCCCAGTACTCATAAAAAGTGCTTTGTTTAGGCAGTTGTGAAGCACCGGAACACAGACTTGTTTGCCATCGCGTTTTCTAACTTCCATGACTGTTGGGGTCTGTAATAAGCAATCAAAAATGGGGCATTTATTGCTGCTGGAGAAGCGATAAACAATACAAACGTAGTGTTTGAAAAAAGAAATTTGGAGTTTCAACCACATTAATTGATGTCCGTGATTGGAAACGTTACATGTAACTGATTGATGAACAAAAGTACGGACACCTGCGTTGGGAACAAAAGGGAGTAAAAAGTATGGTTTGGAAATTAAAAGTGGGTGGGTTCTGGGAACGACGTAATTCGTGTCTCAGTTTTAAAAAAAGAAGCAAGAGAAGAAGAGGTCTGAAGAAATTGTTGGTCAGAATCAGTGCTCCAGTTAGGTCCCTGAATACCTGCGATAGCATTTAATCTGTGTTCAAATTTTCACGATACAAATGCTTATATGTTTATGCTGAAGTAAAGGGGGGGGGACGTGAGTTAGTGCTACATTCTGCACGTTAATTGCTGTGGCTTGTTGGACTCACTGTCCTGATGGAAACAATCGGCAGTCGTGATAGTGCTAATTGAATTGTCATGGGCAATCTTACTTCTCAGTACGTCAGATGTTGTCGTAAAATCGACATAACGACTGCCTCATACTTTGTCGTTTTATATTGCATCCAATTTCCTGTGCCCTGACAACGCAAGTGGGAGTGAGAAATTCAAGCAGTCTCAATCATGGATTAGCTCTTTTGTGCCAGAATCCTTAGGAAATCTGGACTACTTAACCGCGATCGTTTTCAATTCTTATTGCCAGCTCGGTAAAGGAAACCTGCTCCAGTTCTTGGGCGTATCAGTTCGGGAACGTTTCTTTGTCAAATTTGTCGAACAAATGAGTTACTTCGTAGGGGAATATGACCGTAAGTCGATTTCTTTACCAACTATTAATTTGTTGTTATTAATGATGCTTGTAATGATCTTTCGTATTGCTGCTGTCAACCTTTGTGAGCGGCGTTTGCGGTTTATTGGATTCCCCGAATATAATCACTTAGACACTTGACAGTAATGCACATGCAAGCCTCATCGCTGTAGCAAATCAAACGTGGTCTGTAATCCCCAACGGAAATCAGTTGTACGCTGAATGGGCTTTCTGATATTTTCCAGGTTGATCTGTTAAATTCCCGATTCAGTGAGTTGGGCCTCGGCTGAGCAGGGGAAACGGAAGTGACCGCGGACCGTGGTTGATTGCGAAATGTAAAGAAATGTAGCCGGCTATGTCGATTGGTAGGGGTTGCAATATTTTCTGTTGGAATAGAATCACCGGTCTGTGCGAACTAGTCGTAAGTTAGACGGCCATGGAGTGACTTCATTTTATTGAGTAATCTGGCTAACGTCTTTCTGCAACTGAATCTGCCGATAGTACCCGCGAGAAGAACATCGAACATACCCCTTTAGGAATGGAGTTGTCACAGAGATGTAAAGTTAAGACCATTTTCAACAAATTAACATACATATAATTGGCACATTTGTTTGCAGATTAGAGGTCATCTGAACCAAAGTGGAGGAGGAAAACGCTGAAGGAGAAATGTGAGAAAAACGAAACGATGCGCGGAGTTCGCCACGCATTTGCTAACTCATCCATTCTTTACTCCCACATCGTCGGTTGTCTGTCACCAGCCATGGTTCGTCAGTAGGCGTTATACTATTCGCTTGCCCAAACCTAAGTAGATAGTTGACTTTTGGTGTCCTACGTGGAGTCATTGACAAAACTGAACAAATTACAAGACATTAAGACGATTTAAGGACCTCGTAATCCATTGGAGACCGGTGACTGAGCGGCCGACCTAACTGATCAGTTTTCGCATGTGATGAATATGTCCACGTTAGAATGACACGCAACTATCGTCGAATTTGTCGGTGTTATGTCTACTCCAGCAACATTCTACCACTTATTTAAGAAATTCAATGTTTATAACGGATCGATGTCTTTCCAGTGTTTCCCACTCATTTTATGTGCTTTGTTTTGATTTCAGAAGAACTACGCGAATTTCACCAATCCTATTTGCGAGATCGATCACAGTTTCGATTCTACTTTGAGTACATGGTGAGTCTCATCAGGATTAGAATGAATTAGAGTGTAGCTCGTCTTTCGTATCAGTTAAGCTTAAATGTTGTAAATGCTGACTCTAGATAATGTTCCACAACTGAAATCTATTTTTTTTTAAAAATCAATAGGCGTTAAGTTTCATTTTTGGCTAAGATCTTATCCAAGTGTTCGGTTTCCATTGATTGCTTCTCAGTGCCACTCAGCGAGTTTTCATGTCACGTACATCAAAAAGCGCCCGTTTTTAGAGCGATTGAAGTCGTTTGTATATAGCCAGTTAAACTGTAACAAATTGGGACGGATGCATTTACTCGATTGGCCAAAATATAGGGCCTTCTATCAAACTTCCACAACTATCATGTCTTGTCACTGACCACTTTGAATATGGGTCAAAGGAAATAGGGATACGATAAAAGATACCTCGCAGGACTCAAATATCACATGAGTCTCGAAAATTCTAGACACCCTGGATCTTTCTTACTCCGTTAGATGTTTGTAGGTTCATCTCTCCAAATCCCACGTACAGCAAAATGCTTAAATACTTGAGACTTCAGGTGACTAGGAAGTGATCTGGAACAATGGTGGATTAAGATATGTGGAGCAATAGAAAAAAGGGAACGGTCGGCAAATGCCGAAATTCTTTGCAGACTGATAATGAGTACCGGTTCACGAAGACCGGGTGTAAGTGAGATGACCAAGGAATCCGACGGCCCACGGATTCAATCTTAGGAGCATCGGGCAGAGCACTTCTGTTGACTCACTCCCACAGTGGGCCTTCGAGGAGATGATGTGTGCGGATGTCAGTCCATCAAAACTTAAGGACATCAGAAACATAGGTTTTCTTAATGGTATCAGACTGCTGCACCAGATGGTTTGTGGCCTTTCTTTTTTATAAATCTCAGTGAGTGTTTAGGGTTGTACCAAACAAGACTTCCAGGGTCTGATGTGGGAACAAATGCCAAGCGCATGATTCAAGTCGGTGATTGCACTCACAAGAAAGGTGATGAATCCTTCTGGGAAAATGAGTTTGTTTAGTGCTCCATCCCAGCTAATTATGGTGGTCATTATTCTGCGCAAGCTATCTAGTCCCTTCGAAGAGCGTACGCGTGAGAATCCAGCCGATTCTCCCATTGGCCGTGGTTGTGCCCGTCACATCTGTACAAGACGGCTGTTGGGATAGAGACACGACTTTCTTATACTCGTGATCTCTGTCTCCCTTGATTTGCCAAGGCGGTATTCGACCGTGTTTTGCTTTGGAACCACCTCTCACTGTAGAGTTTTCCAAAGAAATTTGTTTCTCTTATTCCGCGAGATCTCCGCAAGCGATGGTTGGCGACAGCAAATTATATGGCTCGGTGCTGCAGTCAACGGCCATCCTCCATTGGAAATCTTTTCTAAATAGTTCGACATTACTTCGCAGTTGATCCTTTGCTACTCCTGGTTCGTTTTTTGTTTGTTTGAGAAGATTGTGCTGTGAGTTAGCAACCAAAACCAGAGCACGTTGATGCAAGGTTATTGGTTGTAAAACCTAAGCTGAACAGAACAGATGTTATTCCTTTGTTTTCTGTCGATTCCTCTTTTGAAAAGTCGATACTGTGAGGTAGCAATCGAAACTGGAGCCAGGTTATGACTGTGTAGGTCCAAGCTAAACTTATCTTCAATTTCAGCATCTCATTTTAACAGACAGGATATAAACAAAGCATCTATGAACCATATTCGCGTCAGGTAAATCTTTCGAGAAGTAGAGTATGGTTTGATGCACTGAACGCTCGAAATAATAACAATAATAATTAGTTCACTGTTTATCTCACCAGACCTGAGTAACCCGGATAGTGTTACACGCTATCTATGCCACGTACTTGCTTGTTTAATGGCTGCCAGAAATACATATTCTAAGAAATTCGGTAAATCATGACAAGAAACGAGATAACAGTTTATCGATTGATGTCTGCATAAGGTGGAAAAAACGAGTAAATGCCACTGCCCCAGCTTCGCATGTAAGTCGAAATGCACCCCATAGAGCCATTAACGTAGCCCTTGCAAAGCTTACGCTTGGAAAACTTCCGGCGGCGTCGCGTTGCACTGTCTTCATTGTGTAAACATACAGGTAATGCATATTTCTTCAAAAGTTGAAATTTTTAAAAGAATGTACTAAACAGGCATCAACGTTACCACTGTTCTCCGGATGTCTTCGGATCACACACATGCATCGGGATTCGATCTCGAAGTTGGTTGCTAGTCCAATGCTAGACAACTGCGCATGTTTCAGATAACATCCAATATCTCTGATGTTCTAAATTCCAATCAATTGTTGACAGTAAATATTTGCTGATGGACCCACCGGGTTGCAGTTCAGACTGAGTAGGATGACCTGTCTGTCAGTTCCATGACTACAATATGGTGTCTGTTCCAGCATTTTTGGTCACTGGTTTCGCCTTGTTTTTGGGATTCGACTCATACATTGGACTTCTTCCCTCGTATTACTGTGCTAAGGATGGTCGTTCGCTTTCTGCGACGTGTATCCAGTTGATTGTTCTCTGCACTGCATTGTGCTCACCATTTAAATCTATTTTCCTGCATCGCTTGATTTTGTTGCGCCATCTCCCGGAACCGGATCCATCTCGCGTTTTCCTCGGGATTGTAATGCTGCCTGGAAATCACAAAAGTTTGTGATTGTTAGTATGTTCCTGGATATTGAAGGCCAAACTGTTGCTGTCCACACGTTTTGCACCCATCAGTTGGATGTCACGTCTGCACCCCCCCTCCCAAAGATTGTTTGTTCATCCCATTCCAGCGCACGGAGTAGACGGGAGCTACCACAAGAAACATACCGAGGACTCAGGTTTTCGTACCCACTTGATTAGATCCCGATACCTCCTCAGATCGCCGTAGCTTGTTTCGACGCTGTTGTTTGTACGTATGAGTTGATGCTATCTGCATCTTTTTTTGTTGAGATCTGAATTGACGGTAAAAACAGATTATACAACAAGTTGTAGAGGTTAATGAACAATGTCTCCAAGTATGCATGGTAGTCGGTTTTTCGGGAACCGGACGATTGAATTTGTCCTTGGAAAGTATGGCCTTGGATCGACGGAAGCAGATGATCCGGCAGATTTCCAAACTAAGTAGACTAAAGTCGTTCACTAATCGCTTTCAGTAAGCGCAACGGATGTTGAATCATCATATTCATTACCCTGGTCAGAGGTAAACACAACTCAGGCGACATCAGTCGGTCGATAAGCTGAGCAAAAAAAGCCGCTTAAAAAAGTTAGTTATTATCGATGGCCGGCAGTAGCCAGCGGATTAGTCGATCACCGAATGTCAAAAACATGGGAAACCAATATAAGTGATTTATTTTAATCCAGTGCTCTAGTCCGGAGTTAGCTTTAAAATCCCTTTACTGAGCTTAGCAAAAATATCCTCGAATCCAAGCAACGTAGTTGCACTTCGACTACCGACAAATGGCCAGACAACCACGGAAGTTACCGATGCCCACTGGCCTCTAAATGCTCAGGCAACAGATTTGTGGAATAACAGTGGACTAAACTGATGTCATCTGTGAAATAACCAATTGTAAAAGAGTTGTGCTTTACTTGACAGTTACTCAGGGCTCAAATCTCGTAGGTGATATTTCAGTTTTCCGATATGTCCGAATGGTCTTACCTGAATGACTACTTAATTTCCTTATCCACTGAACTAATTCTGTACCAGTTATGATACTGCTTACCGGTTCACCTAGTCAGTGCAAGGGTCTTCAAAGGATAAGATGAAACCGTTGCATGTTTTTGATGACTGTAGTCAAAGATAGCTTATGCAACCGATTGTTTTGCGTTTCATATGTCGTCCGTATTGTGTTTCTATATTTGTCTGTCATTCCCATCTCAACAGTTGGCCAGCGCAAATGACGCCCTGGTGTTTGCTGATAGCATCGTGAAAATATTGATGCAAGAGCTAGCTGAAGATGCCCAGCTTAAAGGTCGTATGGCCGCGCGCATCAACTCGCTTAAAGGGGATTTCGAGAGGATTGCCGAACACTGGTTAGTCCACTCAGCAAAGATTTTCATAATTTATGTGACTACTTACATTTGTTAGAAATGTGCCATTTCTTGGACACAATAATATACAACCAAATGTCGAATTTGACCTAGCCAAGTTCTGTGCTGCCATCAGTTTGGTGATCATAGTTTGTTGTTACGTGCCCTCGCTAACCGATCAAATAGTTCTCGGGATTGCATTTATTGGTAATCTAAGTAGTTTTTTATGGTCACGGGTTTACCGTCTCTCATTAACATTGTGAGTTTTGATCCAAACTTCGATCCATTTTTCTCGAACTGACTGCGCGGTGCACGTAGCTTGGTGCACACACAATTGGTTTTTTCCCCATTGCGTAAAACGTGTATCACCTTTTTGAATTCGGAATTTTCAATTTGTAGATCAAATTTAGTGTGTTGCACCGTTGGATTTCGACACCAGCAGTCGGTCGACAGCACTTTGTGCACATATTTCTGACAAAGATTTTAAAAGAAAAATGGAAAACGACTTTTCTCTTCCATCATGAAATCGTATCAAGCTAGATTGCGTGGATAATGGAATAACAATTTGGCTAGTCTCATCTACTACTTCTCGTTCACTGCATTTTTCTCGAATTACAGGCTTAACTCAACCGGAATTGTTGCATCATAAAATTGGGAAAAAGTTTAGGCGCGAGTGAGCACAGTTCACGTCTGCCTTGCGGAAACCACACACTCGGCAGGACACTTAAGCAGATACAAACAAGCAAGACGGATAAACAGGCGATGTGCAACCATTTAGTAACTCGTACCTGCCACGACCCGGGGACTAGAAATAGTCAAATGGTCAATATCACGGCGTTTCAAGCTTAAAGTCGAAGTTTCTTATCAACTTCTCTACGTGGCATCTGCCTACTGGCCGCGCCCCTCTTCCCGGAAGACAATGCCTCTTAACGTTTTAACAAAAGAGAAAGTACAAGGTAAAAGATAACTCTATCCAACCATGTCTTGTAGCACCAATTGTCAGCTTTATACCCTCGACTTCGTCGGTAATAGTCCGTCAGTTTCATTCCATTTGGTCAATGCGCCGAGGGGATTGATGTCCAAACTCCGTTAAGTTGTCCCTTGCGATTGAGATTAAATTTTTTGGTTTGTGCTTAATTTTCACTGATTCTCATAAATTCTAACTGAATGCCACATCAATATCTCGGTTAGTTGAATTAACTGGTTCAATTCAAGCAGACTTTCTGCTTGTCCATGAGCTGTTTGTTCATCCGGCGCAGTAAAACAAATATTCCTAGAGAAATCCGATTTTTTTACGTTTGTATTGTGTTGTCACCTGGTAAAAATATGGAAAAAGTGCGAGATACAGGACATCACTACTGAGCGGCACATACTACAGTGTAAATACAGACGACATCAGCACTAGACGTCAAGGAGAACAACGCAGAGAGAAGAGTTTCAGGCTCCCTGAGACTGTTCACAACAACTGTGATGGCTGACCAGACGTTTTCGATTGTAACACACTGGTGCGTTGTACAAGCTGGACGTAGAAAAAACTTGACTTCTAATCGGACAGTCACTGGTGTTAGTTGTGGCACTAAGTGGGCTGGTGTGATTCACTTCTAGGATTCCTGGGAACACCGAGTCAAATTAAAAGAGTGTACTGACCGCAGCCAACAGTCAGCAATCACGTGAGGAAAAAAACACGCTATCCGTAAATAAGTTCTAATGTATTTATACAATGTTTAGGGTTGAGAAGCAATGACCCCACGCTTTTATGGAAATCAGCCAATCAGAAAAGGGCGATGTTTGATGTGAACACTTTCCCTAAACCAGTCAAAACAAAAATAAACACACTTATTACGTTTTGCACCTCCGAAGGATTAACAAGCAGTCGAATAAGTCAACCGATGAAATTCGGCATGATCATGACGAGGCACATATTCCTACGTTGATCATACTCAATTCTCAACTGCGGAGAGATCCTCTTGCCGGGGGCTCATCAATGTGGGCAGCGGGTTTGGAAAATCACTGACTGATGATGTGTTCTGTCTTTGCGGTGTTGAAGTTCAACAAATCGCGTCAAGTTCGGTCACTTGGCTTAATGGCTAAAATTTTCGACTCATACGTTCGCCACTGGCTCGCGTTTCATTTCCGGCACGATGGATGTGCACACTGTTGAAGATTCCTAACAAAAACAGGTGCTCCCATACTTTTCGAAGTTGAGTTGGATGCCTATACGACATAATGAATCAAATCAAATCTACCACAGAAACTGACCAAATTTTAGAAATCGATTTCGGTAGAGGGCAAATAAACAGAGGCGTCTCTGCGGTCAACAGCCTTTTCGAGTCATCCATGCGATTCACTCTATCTCCAACAAATATTTTTATGACACCAGAAAATGGATTTTGGGAAATCCGTTCACGATGCAAGTTCTATGACCTGTACACTCCGGACCAATCTATTTGTCGGTCACTTTTGGTCACAGGTCGTCATTGTTTTTAGTTTTGGCATGGAAAACCAATCCTCTGCATCATTGCTTCGTGGATAATTTCCCCTGGGGTAATGATAAAAATGCGTTGACCAATGAAGATGGTTCATAACATTCAAATAAATCTCAAAAGACAAAGGAGCGATCCCAATCTTGTCTTGTGCCAAATCGACTATCAATGCGTCCCTCCTCTGAAGCAGGCAACGAGCCGTGGAACTTTCGCGCTCCTAAAGTGTTAAATGTCACGGTCCAGAAAGTGTAGCAGAAGTGACACTTTCTGAAATATTGACGCATATGTTTCTTTTAGATTCGGCTGTGTCACAAATTGAATCAGCGAGAACGGCGAGTGAAGTGGTACAGTCACTGGTGAGGAAAAATGCCCACTCTGGACGTTCTTGACGAACCTATAGTACTGGCATGAATTGCCAACACCTGAGGTCGTCATGAAAGATCTGTAATGGTTTAGACGACAATTGTCGAACGTGGGTGAATTCGATGAATGAGAAAACAAATTGCTGCTCCGTGCAATCCGACGCCCTTGGACTATTTACGTTCAAATTTTTCGGAAAGTTTCTAGATATCGATGATCGATCAACAAATATCATTTCATCTGAATATAAGTAAGATTATTCCAGTTTCCCATCAGGACCAAATGTCGTAAGGGGTGTATCGAAAAGTCAATGCGCCATGTATTGGTTTTAATTGTGAATGATATAATGATAATAACCAATTTGATTGTAAAGCTTGCCTTGGGAAAGACTATCCACGTTAGTCGAAACGTTGGCGCACTAGATCTAGCTACAACGCTGTTATTGACATTGTATCATTCCAGTTTCCTGTCCACGTAAAAAAAATTTGCTGCCTGGCAACTTGACCTAAATTTGATTGGAAAGTTTGCAGTCTGTTGGCTAGAGGCTTTGTTTTGGAATTTTTTTCCCACTAAGCGAGAATGAAAACCAGATTTACTATGTGAACAACGAAAAAGTGAAATTAGCAACGCGTTAGGTTTCTTTCTTTTTTCATTAGTAAAACGACAAATTTTGACATTTTCAGAAAGATTCGCAACCAACTTAGGGTTACCAGGTGGTTAGTTGATTACATTCGAACGCACCACCTTTAGGTTAGAACGCTTGACCACCGTCACTGTGGTCAAGTGTGTATATCATTTTCCGGAGTAAAACGCATTACAATTGACCACACGAATATTATCCATCACCTACTGTCTGTTCTTCTAATAGCGTTTCATGCTGATTGGATACGTGTTGCAATTACTTGGTCCTATTGTACACAGTTAGAAGGTTGTCATGCTACCAGTATGGTTCTTCGAATAAATTGGATGTTTCTATCATTGCATTTCGTGCGCCGTGCTTCAACTCCCGGTGAAAGTCAAGTATTCAAATCACAACTGATCTGTACCTGATTCCTTGGTTCAGATTTTCTTTTACAAAATCCACGGCCTCAGCCATCGATGAATTGTGAGTCCAGAACCACACGTCATTTCGTCCTGTTCACTGTATCAACCCGTTGTAAGGCTATTTTTTGGATAATTGTAGCTAACCTGAACCACTGTCTCAGACAATCCGGTCGTACGCCGTTACCTTTAATCTGCGTTTTTTCTGCTTGTACTGCTGTAGTATTACCTTTTTCTCTGCATCAGCATTTCTACCCTCCTCCCCTTGTTGCTTCCATCCCGCCAAATATAGTCGTTTGGCCGCGGAAGAGACCATTCTGCTTGATCTGAATTTCGTCCTGACTAATGTGATGACTCCGCAGTGGTGAGTTTGATGAATAATTGCTATTTTTATACGATTTCGCTCGTGGTAAACTCGAATTAACCGTTCCCCGATTAGGCCTGTCAGTGATAATAGTCTTTTACTTGTATTTTGTTTCTTTTACCACTGATCTACAATTTTCAAGAAAGAATCAGCAGTTCTTGTTAAACTTTCAAATGAGGTAGTGCTCAATGATCAGAGGAGAAGATAGTTGAGCCTGCGATCGTGACGGCCAAATCGCATGGGGCTATCCGCTGGTACCCCGCCCAGTGCAATAGGCGATAGAGGCTATAGAGCCGCTGCCTCCATTGTATTCATGCATGAAGCATTCGACTGAAAATCCTACCAGTTGAACCCATCAGACTCAGTCAACACTTTTAGCTCAGAACTTTCACACACACACACACACACACACACACACACACATTTTCGTTGAAATCTGTTTTTGTTGTAGCTTACGTGACCCGTAACTATTTAAGATCCTTGGCATACACAGCTCGATTAAACAAAAAGTTTCTATCTACATACTAGGTAATTTGATGGTCTCAAACATAGTTCCACATCAGATCTGAGCAAAATTTAAAGATGGATTCGATTCGTCTTGCCAAAATTGAGTAAACTCGGAGCTCAGTTGTCCTGCCAAATTCCCCTCCTTTTGGGGACGTCTTGATCGTGCAGATTCTGTCACGGGCTCACAAAAAATGGTTTCCATCTCACATGTTTCATGTGGCTATGTGTTCGCTTCATCACTTTACGAAACCTTACAGTAGTTAGTTTTATTCTGATCTACCTAGACGATACTTGTCAACGTCTCCGTTTGTAAATTTATTCGCAAGATAACATAATCATAACTTCTGCAAGGTGACGACCAATTGTGTGCGGTCGAAGGCGTGATGACTGGGGCTGAGGAATTTCGAACTCACCACCTTAGCATTCACACTCGCTGTCGCCCCGCTCGTTACCATACCTGACCTAGTGCTTCTGTCCCACTCCAAGTTTCAAGGTCACGGCTGCCGGTCCCTCTCCCCCTCCTCCGTGCAGTATGGGTCCCAATGACTATGGGACATGTCCCTCCCACTGCGCTCATGTTTTTCCCTGTCCTAAAAGAAGCCCAGATACGGAATCCCTAAATAACCTCAGTCCGACAAAAAATAAAGAAAAAACGTGGTTAGGATCGTTTGAATTCAACTACGTAAAATCAACTTACTCAGCTACCTACCTGTACACATGTGAATAGACGATAATTGTGTGTCCATCAACCGGGAACTCATGAGGAGGGCTATATAGATGGGAAATCAAATATGTTCCGCCAAACAAAGCTTGATTGACCACGAACTCCAACTATTTACACGAACCGGCCTGAAACGTCGTATGTTTGATGCTTCAGAAGATAAAGCCCTTCGCTGCTTCTTCAGTGGAATTGCCACCCAGGAAGCTGTTAGATTTAGTAGCAGCCTCGGTGTTCAGCAAATATCGAGCCAGGGAACTGTAGCATTTTTCGCCCATCTAATCCAAATGTTTTCCGCACGTATTCCCAGACGCGACAGCATAACCGTCTTTCAGTTCCGTTTACTTATTCACCATCATAAATAGCTACTCGAAAAAGTAGCGCGCAGGGATTTGTATATATATATATATATATATATATATATATATATAAGTGCAACCGGTTGTGGTGCGTTTACAAGTTTCCTTTGTCTATATCCTTAGGTCTCTAGTGCTTCCATTTTGTGTAGACACATCAGCAAATACCATGAATTTATTTGTAGGTTTCCCTATATCTATTTGTAGCCAGTAATAAGTCCACCTAAACATGTTCGACCTTGGTTGTCCAGGTAAACGCGTCCGAACATGAGAAATGAAACTCTATTGGCACATGAAAATTTCATGCGCGTTTTTCGAAGCGTCTTAAGGTTTATCCTAGTTTAAATTCATAACTGAAAATAGACTCGCTTGTCCACCAAGAGCACTTATTTTATCGCGTTCTGCTTGAGACTGTGCCTGTATTCGTGAACTGAAGGTAAGCATTTGTTAATTGGGAATTTTGCGTTGACCGGAGACTGACACTCATGGTTGATCAAGGACAGAAAATTCTTGCTTAGGTCGGATTTTGGTTTGCATCGAAGTTGACCTTGAGTCAAGGTCACTCGAGTGGGCAGCGCTAATCACTTATGTCGTTATCGTGGCAGAGAAGTTGTGAACAAGAAAACAGTTTATTCTTTTGGTACCACGATGTAGAGGACTAGGAACAGCGGTCGTTTTAGAATTTCGTGGTTAAGATTTTCAAGCTTTCACGCCACTAATTACATCATATTTAACGAATAAACTGTGCCAGGAGCATGGTTTTCATGATGAAAATCATTTTCAAAAGTGACTACAAATTCACCTGTATTCACATCACATTTCACGACAAAAATTTTCTTCTGTAGTCCTTTCGCAGTTTATTACCGAAGTTTAATGTACCCTCCTCCAGATAAACCTTGATGCTTTTTAAACGCTCTAAGTTTCACCAGATATATAGTATGAATTGATCGCATAACGAATCAGGGAATATAATTATCTTATCCAATATTAGAAGGTACTGAGCGTTTCAGTTTAAGGACTCGTTGATTTTGTTGATGAATGAATGTCATATGTTGACCTGCAGAACACTTGCGAAATGAACATTTTCAGACAGAAGTTACCCGACAAAGTTGTCGCATTCCGTCCCATTTCCGTCCGATGTGTTCACTCTTACATGAATAAAATTAGAAAATATTTACCAGCGAATCAAAGGTGCGTGTTCTCCTAATAAGGGGAATTTTGTCGTTGTGGTAACGCAGGATCCATGGTTTGTCAGTTGACTGGGTGCTGCTCAGTAGCCTACACAAAACTGGTTTTGATTCAGGGAGCTCCGAGCCTTCGACGAAAATGTCTAATCTGTAAAGCATTAGGAAACCGGTGTCTGATCGGTCAGTTCATAAGTTCTTCGGATGAGACTGTACATCCTGAATGCCCAGTGTGCCTCTCCCACACAAATGGCGGTGAGCCTAAAGCTGCGTGCTCTATGCGCCGCTCGTTTTTTGATTTTGGAATCAAAGTTTAGCCGTCTGCCGTAGAATGATTGCCAAAAGTCAGTCAATCTGATTGTGGGCCCCGGGCGTGCGCTTTCGTCTCTGCATTTTGGCGAAAATACGTCCGCCATGAGAAGGTAGCGTGTAGTGCCTCCTTAGCACCGGCCGTTTGAGAAGCACGGTCATCTGGGAGCATTTCGAGAGATTTTCAAAGCGAGCATTCGACACAATAATCAATATTGCCTTCTCTTCTGCTTTACATGTTTTAATCTTGATCGTGATTACGTGACCGAGTAGGTTCATTCTTATCTTGCTTCTTTGTCCACGTGCGGAGTCAGCCACTCAAGGACTTTTTCGTGTCTGAGTTTGGTTTACTATACTGTCTAACTCCAGTCCTTTGTGAGTTACTGCTACGGGTGCTGATAAACTACTGCATGCGTTCTGTATGGCGGTGAGTATCTTCGCCTGTCGGAAGAAGATCCCAAGTTCGATTCCCGGCCAGGAAGCCAGCTTTGACTAACGATAGTCAAGTGTATTAAGCGTCATCGAAAAGGTCAGTGGTCCAAATCCTGGACCCACCGACCGTTCCAGTAGTACACGCCAACTGACTGTCATTCTGGTTGTTATCACACCTGACCTAATGAGACTTTATGTGCCACTCCAATTTTCAAGGTCATGATTGCCGGTCCTCCGCCTCTACCTGTGTAGTCGGCCCCATAAGCTGTGAGATTTTCCTTCCATTACGCTTATGCTCAAAGCATATGATTAAAAAAATGAATTCTAAGACTGTTCAGAATAATAGCTCACTTATTTTGTTCTGTACTTTCAAAGCCCAGTGTGGATGTCCCATTCGAAGACTGTGACATCGTCTCCTAGTAGTCGGTAGATAGTTGAGGCGCAGAGTACCGGGAATTCTGTGTGACATCCGAATAAACAGAGCAACATTTTGTGGTCGTCTGGAATGATCGGTCATTCGCCATCAATCCTGAGTCCATTGAAAATCTTGGAGGTATCTTATGGTCATTTACTTTAGTGAACAATGTGAGGTGAACTTTGCAATCGCTGTGCCATACCGGTTGGGTTGTAGTGGTTCCTTTGGCACCACTGGATTTTTTTAGTGCCCTTTCCTGTCACTGCTTTTTGAGTGATAAATAGGCCGGTGATCATCATTGCTCATTACATGCGTGTTTTTTATTTCTGCTCATGAGAATGTACCATTCGAAGAGATTACTATTGGGTAGTTGATCGTCAACAAGCTTGGCGACGTCCTTTTCATCTATAACTCTTCTTTCCTTCCTCTTTGCTGTGCCGAATTCAGGCTACGTCCAGATGATATCACGGGCAACTGTTTCCACGGTACCCTGGCTGATTATGATGAGACGCTTAAACATGTGCGCCCGGTCGTCTATAACGAACTGGTCAATCGACTAGGCGAGCGTCTGTTAATTGAATATCTGAAGGTACTCCTCACACGGTAGGTTAATTATCGGATTGCCCGCAGTTGGCGAAATCCGTAGCGTTTTTGCTTATTTTTTCTGGTTTTGCATTCTTTTATCACCTGCTCTGAGAGCAACTTTTGCGATCTATTCCGCGGCGATTCGTTTACACTGTTGGACAGAAAACAGCAACTGGTATGGCACCGTCGAGCGAGAAGGTTGATCTATGGTACCAAGAGCGGATCCCCTGTCTAATGTTTTGCTCGATGGCTCCGTATCCACGACAACATAGCCCACTCGATTATGGTGTACTCAACGCGAGCTCGCACCCGGGGTAATAAATCAAAAGGTGATTTAACTACTATACATAAACGGTGGGACTGAAGCTTGAGACTGTCTTAGTAACCGTGGCCATGTAATCGAAAGACCAATTGTGAGAACAACGCGCGTGGGCTATTGATAACGTTTATGTGGCAGTCTCCATATGCTGCTCGCAGATCGGCCCAGTTATACGTGTGCTGAGACATCGTTTGGAATTGATATTGGTGTTTAGATGCGTTGTAACTGATAGCGCAATCTCCGAGGAATACGCATAGTTCAGACGGTTGTAATACAAAAAGTGACCGTTCAATTGTACCGGACAGAAAAGATATTCACATAAGACACGGAAGCATTCGAAAGGAAATATCTACCCTCAACATATCAGTTCAATTCAGTTTTGACAACCATTACCTGTACACTAACGGCTTATGATTTTATTTCTTTTTGCCTTGCCATCAACTGACCACCCCGACCCATCTTCCAACAACTGCCTAAAGGCACTGGGGTAGGGGGAATACACAGATGCGACGAACAAACAAACGACTGTTCAGTCGACTGCTGTTGATACGTACAGAACGGTTTAGTCAAACTGCACATAAACGATTGGTGACTAGAATCCAATCTAGTAGTGCAGGCTCGACTGTCGTTCTCGGACGAATTCCAACAACAGCCTGATCATTAGCACAGAAGCCGGATTACCTTACACATGAAGAGTGGAACGTGAGAATGAGGTTGGATCTCGGCTACGAAGACTGGTTGACACATTTGCGTTTCGGAGACGTAGCATACATCTATTATATAAGTTTCAGCAGCTCTAGTTAGACAAATTTGTCACTTCATCTGGTCTAACGGACGGATACTGAAGGGAGCAAAGTAAAGTGAACACTTGGATTTGCGTAACGCGTCCAGTTTATTTCTTGCCCTCTCGCTAGTGTTACTGTCAGGTGAATCTATAGATCCTCAGTTTTTTTTGTGTAATCTCACATGATCATTGTGTCAGAAGAGTGCAGGTTGATAAGGTTCCCCATAGATAGGGCGCACTAGGTATCGGTGTTCAGTCGAATAAGGTCGTAGTAGATCAGGGATGGTAACGAACCAGACTACAACGAATAGCCATTTGCCACTGCCGTAACTGGTGGCACTGGGCATTGGACTTCGTTCCTTCAGATGACAAATCCTTCTCTCACTGGACAACCGTTAATCATCAACATCATCATCATCATTTTGCATTAAACAACAGGGTAAGCACCACTGATCGCCATCGGTGGTGTTCGTACAAGCCTCAAATAGAGTAGATTCTTGTGGTTCCAGATACCGGAGTAGACTTAATGATTTGTTCAGTAAGATTCTGATGCAGTAACCCTGTTTCTTATGACTTGCACGCCGAAAAGTAGTAGTTTCGGTCGGAATTTTCGAAACTTCGTCCCAGGGTGGCTAAATAATACTGATGTCTCGCTCTCGGATGATTTTGTGCATTGCGCAGCCAAAATCATTGATATATGCACTCACTGTAATTTGTATGATATTGTATTTGGAATTTTACGTTCAGAGGTGTCCACATTTCAGTCAGAAAGAATGCATTCGTCACCTCGTAAAAATTCAGCCAGTAAAAAATCAGAGCGAAAGAAAATCACGAGAGACTGTGTAGAAAGTCAGTCACATCCTGTTCCCAATTGGTGAGATTTCGGACTAAGCAGGAGACAGTAGAGCCATTAGAGATATACGGGGGAATGGAACAACGGATGGTGCAACATGTCCTGGTTTGGGGGCAGGATTTCTTGGGGTCACCGTGTAGAAGATCGGGCGGATCTGAGACGATTTTCTGTGCAAATTCCTTACATGCGGATAGATCCATACCAGACTTTTTGGTGAATGGTTATTTCGGTAGTATGAAAGATACATTGCTGATAACTGACAGACTCCGGCGAAGGATTCTGAAGTCTTACTTGAATAAACCAGAAAAGATGACAAGCGAACTAAAGAGAAAGGCAGGAAAACCCCGTTTCAAGCCCAAAAGAAGGAAACTTTTCGTTTAACCTGGAGTGGCCGAAATCCTCTCATTTAAAAAGTTGGTCTTCTAAGTTTCTTCGCACAATTATAAATTTTCAACGATCGTCTGCAGACTATATTTTTATTGTAGTTCTTAAATAACTTGATAGGGTTTTCCCCACGTCACTAGTTTCGCGGTAATGAAAGTAGGGTCGGAAGCATAAGCGAAAGCAATCAAACATTCGACGCATCTTGACAAATTACGATTCAAATCAGAGCGAACAGCGAAATCATGAGCATTAGACTCGTTGTTGGCAAAGTTGAGGAAACCCTCGCAGCGTCATCAACGTATTTGAGTACTTGACCGGGGAACTAGTAGATAGATTGCTGCTTTATGTTTAAAACAAATTAGGAGAAATGGCTTCCCCTTGGAAGACTCCGAAATTATTTATCTATTGTGTAGATTTGTTTTCTCCCAGTCGTATACTCTGAGTTCTGTTGGCAAGGTACTCTGATAGCCACGCCATGAAGCGCTTGAAATAGACGGACCGTTCTGGTTTGCGTCGAGGTAAGGATTGTGATATTTTAGTTTGGTTAGACTGTTTGATGAATTGAAAAGATGTCCGGGAATAAGGACTGACCACGGGTTGAAATTGAAGCACGTAGTTGGTAATAATTCTATTTAGATTAGAGTTGCCTCTGGTTGGAGAAATTGATAGATCATCGGTTAGATCGAACACCATAAGAGAAAATGTCAGTGCGTGATTAAAATCACCTACGATTTATCGGTTATCATCCAGCAACGGGATCAGGAAAGATGGAAACTAATCCTCCAAAGGTGAGATATTACTTCGTATGCAAAAAGGAGCTACGTACAAATTCGTTTCAGTGGTGCTCCTTGATGGAGAAGTCTTTGATGACATTGGATACTTTTACAGCTAATACCAGTCAATAAATATGAACAAATAGGTTCAAAATTGCTTGGCCAGGAACAGTTTATTATGTAACCACATCACCTTCTGTTCTCTTAGCGCTGGATTGTCTGTCCTGTTGGCATACCTCAAGGCCTTCGGTGAATGCAAGCGCATCCGCCACATACTGACTCAGCCACGACTCTTGAATCCAAATCACACAAATATTAACATGTATCCGGGACCTACGAATGGGAAATGGATCCGGTGTTCTTATGAACAAAGGGCGTTTGTTAACACTCAGTAAAGGTGAAACATGCAGTCTGACTAGCGGGTTGCACTTAATCACAGCCTTTCAACGTGCACGAATGTACTTTTTTGGTTGAGTAGGAAATCCGCGGTGTATATGCCTAGTTAAATCTAAGCGAGAAGAAAATTCACGAGAGTATTTAAATGGGCGAAATCCCGACCGTTTGCAGCTACAAGCAGTGGTCATATTATAAAAACAAATCCTTCAGGTTGGTTAGGTGACGATAGTAGAAATGGAACTGTAGCGCAGTCAGTCAAAGAACCTCATGATCGATTCACTCGCTAACCATAGAAACTTTCGATCGTTAAATCACGACAAATTGTTTAATTCATCAACGAGCCGTAGCCAAAATATCTACAATTTAACGTGCCGAATTAGGCTATTAACGATTTTTTAGAAGTCTGTACTAAAATATTCAACGTGGTTTAAACTAGCCACAACATTAATGTGTAGGTGAACGGGGCCTGTTGCCTTTTCTATTTCTGTTTTTTTCGACACGGTCGGTGATTTCCATCTTACCATTTCAGACGTTGCCCATTTCGGTCGGATTCTGAACGCCATACTGCCGGGGAGAAAATTCTACATGATGGGCAAATGATCAAAAACTATTTGGTGGAAAAAATGAAAGTGCGCTCTGAGGTAAACATCCACAGTGATTGGGAGTTGGATTTCCCCGTTTTCCCTCGATATTGCACGTTATCCCCTGAGTCTAGATTCCTTAGGCTTGATTTTGAGTCAATGGAAACCCCTTTCATTCAAACAGAAACCGATGAATTCCCGTTCATTAATAGTTGCAAAATAGTCTCCTGGTGCGCACTGTAAAACTTACGTCTTTCTCAGGCTCTCCACACAATAGCCATCGTTTATAGGGACCGGTTGCTGAGTGCGCGATGGGTTGTGATCATACAAAACCAAGGTTACAAGGACATTTCATCGTACGGTTTTGACATCCAGTCCGAACGACCTAGCGGCATAGATGCCAATGATGGCCTTTCACTTTAGCTTCGAGTCCAGATGGGCACAGTGGATGTGTATTGAACGCGGAAAGTTCCAATACTAATGGCATAATTGCCTGGTACTCCTATTGGGTATCAACGGTGGATTGCGGGGTCATGCTTTTTTATGGCAGTAAGTGAATTACAATAAAAGGAGTAAGCCCCATAGTCGAAAAATATATAGTCGAGAGAGATGCTTGTGGGAACATTCAACTGAGATTCAGCCTGTTGCTCTAGTTTTAGAAAGGTAAACATTATACTTTGTTGGAAAAATGGAAATGTTCCAGAGTTTTCGAGCCTGGGAAATAAAAGATTAAAACAAAGAGGTTCGACATCTGGAGACGAGGATTTGGTAAGGTGTGCTATTACAACCATTCCCATACCCGAACCATATTAAAAGATGAAATCTACAAAGTATCAGTTTTAATGTGTCGAATCTTCATCAACGCGCTTTGTTGTGTCATCTTCAAATCCCCATTAGGAGCCCCATCGAAGAGTTCCAGTTTGCAACCATCTCATGCAATAGTATCCACTGTTACATTGCATTGCTAAGTTCTTCACCGATTCCAGCAAGTCAGTTGGATGCAATTTTCTCGGCTGCACATCAGCCTTAATTGGTGTACCACACTGACTTCTGCAAAAATTAGCACATTTTGTATTCGCTGTTTATTTACCTAAATTGGTGAAAGGCGGTTTCGCTGGGGAATCAATTCATCGAAATAGGTGTGGAAATCTGCCTTAACCAGTACCGATGTACTGCGAAGTGCTGTTCTGTTTTCCAATTCATATCCAACATGCATTATTGACTTGTCTGTTCCCCTTCCCAGCTTTCATGTTCAAACATGCTGATTCCATTTGTTGGCCCAGTCTTTTCCAAATGGGCGTGTTTTTAGTAACTTAATTGGAAATATTTAAATATTCAAGATTTTCCCATGTATTTTTCGACCACTCGTCCCCGGTTCGTTGAATAGATCTTCATCAATAATTCTGCTTCTTTTGCATGCATAAACCTTTAGAAATGTTGAGATCTGCCATGGCTTCCATCGGTCCTCGCATGTTTTAGTCGCGGTACAGTAGCTGCATCGTCTATCGTATCACATTAGGGAACGCGGGCAGTTCAGCGCTTCATAATTTTTCACCTCCACTTTTTTTGAGATGTTTTTTTCTTCGTTTTTCACTTCCTTGCACCTTTTTCTGCGTCACTTCCATCTACTTGTATCTCCGCTGTTGTATCATGTTTCGCTTGACAGAGTGGCTCTAAGGTTGGCTCAGCCCACCTGACAGAATTACCAACGAATCACAGCTGTGGTTCTTCTGTGGACTCTTCGACGAGGAGCTTCCATGCATGCTCCTGACACCACAAAATTCGATATATATATATATATATATATATATATTCAGTAGTATCCGAATGGTTGAACGAAGTTCCCTCAGAAGCACACGATCGGCTTCACGGTTGTTGCCGCTCGTCAGATATGCATACCCGGTACTCTGTTATCCGAAAATTCTTTTATTTGTACACTCGGAATCGGCTTGTCGCACCAGAATCTAATTTGTTGTCAGGATTATGCATGGTGGCATTCTGCCTTCGTTCCTAAGGTTTGCTCAGCCGAAACGACAAAACATTATCGTATCAAGGAGTTATGCACTCATTTCTGTCCGTGATTACATTAAAAAATGGCAATATTACTGGCGAAATAAACAATGCCATCTTGTCCGAAGCTGATATGCAATACAATACAATACAATACAGTGCAATGCAGCCCTCCTCCGTTCTATAATGAGAAAATTATTGTTTTTTCTGCAGCTTAGTTGCCTCCGCTTTCCCCTTGATTTGCAGCTTCGATGGAAATATCGGGGTCTGTCCCATTATTAATGAGTTTTAATACCATAGATTGTCTCAATCTGACCATCCGTATTCTATTAATTAACCTTTCATTTATTTTGGTGAGATTTCAGGTCGGTGCAGCCTATGACTGTCTGCCAGAAATCGCACAAATGTTTATGGAGCAGGATCCGTCAATGTTGTACTTGGACATAGCGGTAAGATTTTAATTCTCGTCAGATGTTTACCGCCGACCTAGTATGATTCCTTGTACTGCGCGTCCGAACAAGGTAGATCTTATCATTCGTATTTCATCGAACTGATTTGTTATAAAGCGTGCAGTTACTCGTGAGTAGTGTGTGAAGTTGATGTATTTTACGCTAGTCTGAGTGGCAATCAGCCCAACACTGTTGATTTGTGTCATTCGTACTGAATGAGATAGCATACTAGAGTAAACGCAGTAGCATCTCTGTTCTCGAGGGGCGTATCTTTTAAAGATGCATTCGTACTCAGTAACCTTTGAATAAGATGGTAGCTTGTAGACTCACGGTCAGATTGTTAAGTTCGTAACGTATGCAATTCCTAGTGAATGAAATATGCTCAATTATTTAAATAACGTACAATAGTAGCAGGCAGTTCAGCAATTGAAGGACGAACAGTAGTAGTAACAACAAAGCAGGGGAGACTACCTCCCCGGAACGGTAGCCACCTACGACAATCTACATAAATGAATAACAACGGATGATAGATCGATAGTTCTGGGAGATTCAAAGTGAACCAAACCAGTAAGTCACGTCCGCTTATATGTTTACCACGACCGCATGTCTGCCACTGAGATCGACCATCAGCTAGCGTTGCTCGCTGCGGCCTGTTTTAAAGCCAATCGATTGCACATCTAGTTGACTGGTCCACGAAGATGCATCATTTCATCCCATCCGAAATAGATTGAGGCATTTCGACTGAACCGCTCTCCAGTGACGAAGTGACCCGTGGAGGACGCACCCGAAATCCTAACTCGATGAAATCCTGTGGTCACTTTACGGGTACATGAAGAGAATTAAATGCTTTGTAAAAGTCTTTCTTCAAATTACGACGAAGTCCAGGTGCAGGAAAACCGGCCAGTGATTGTGGAGCAATAAGAAGCGGGACCCCTGGTCGGTTCCATAAAAGGCGACCGTAATAGTTATACTCATAATAGTCTGGTACGTTGTTTCACAGAATTCAACTTTGACTTGGTGAGTGTTCACTCACCCATAGGATATCTTACACTCAAACAGCCAATGGGTTCTCTCCTTGTGAATCGTCCGTGGAGTATGCGTTTGCTGCAAAATGAAAGAACAAACAGTCTTTTCAAAGACTGTGGACGTAGGAACGAGAAAGTAGCAGCTGCTAAGCGGCGGACAAGCAGTTTTTAATCAGTCATAGAGCTTGGTGTCATTGTTAAGTATTTCATGTGTAGGATAATTTGAGCTAGCTGCGTATTCGGTAGGTTAGTACATCTATCTCTTCGTGAAGTGCAGATCCGCAGAAAAGAACTTTGCGTTTGTTAAATCCCAATCAGGCGAGTATGGTTACTGCAGTCTATGGTGCTAAACGCACATTCATTGCGGCAATTATTTTTTGCTTCCTCTGGTAATGCGTTGAACACATTGCGATTGGATGCATTGACCCGCACCTAGTCACAAGAGTACGAAGTTGTCCCAATTACGATTCTCCTGGTGATTGTTGGTCCTCATATTATCAATACCAAAGGACTTTTGGTGCCCAGTTTGAAACTGAAATGAGGTCAAGATATGAGAAGTGTGTGTGATTCATGAGACTGTACGTTAAAATCCCGTAAATCATATTCGTGATACAAAAATCCAGTTGTAGTGGATGCATCGTGGTCATGGTATTTTCAGCAAGATCCTTTGTTGTAGTATTGTTTTACAGCTGTTATTTTACGGCTATCAAGGTAGCAATAGTACTACTGGTGGTATTTGTATCTAAACATCTTGCACTATTCGTATTAATACTTCATGGGACTAATCCACATACATAGCAGCGTTGTCGCCGTTGGGAAAAACAGTGCATTGAAGTTCCACAGATGCAATACATGCGTTCCGGAAAGTGATCGTGAATGTGTTAGCAGCAACAGTAGTAAGGATCACACAGTTCCATGGAAGTTGTTCGTTGAGTGAAATCAAATGCTAGTTCCCTTGGGACCTGACGTACTTTCGAAAATTTGCACTTTTATCGGTGTGAGGTCATCCGTAGTGCAAAATTATTTGCTCTGAACACTGATATCGTCTTCGAGAGAAATGTTTTGTAAGTGACAAGTTTAACATAATGTGGTCGAGGGTATCAAGACGCAATTGAAACATCCCGACTGAAACCGCATCAGTAATGGGCTTATCGAGATACCTTTCTGGAAGGATGGACCTAAGATCGAAAAGCGCTTTCTGTAGTACTTCCACGTTTTGGGCGCTTAGAGCTAGTTCAAAAACAGACTGTAGTAAAGTCTTCAGTACCGGCAGAGTAATTTGGCTGCCCATCAAGGCGTCGTCCATTCGACCACAAGGATACGTGACGCCTGAAACGCCCTTTCTCCGATAATGCTTGATTTCTGTGTTATGTACGATAGTCCCCAGCTGTATGATGAAGAAATTTTCTTTATCGTCCACTCCGCGGATGACGCGTGTTTTCCGTTGTGCTCGTGCTGTGGATCCGTCTTCTCAAATTTCTTTATTCGACCTTCCATATTTTGGCAATGGAGCATATGGATGTTCTTAGTTTTGGTATTTCATCGGGATGCCAAATGAGGTCCTCCTCTAAGCTACCCATTTCCTAACGAAAATAATTTTATTGTTACGAGTTGAGATTACTCGTCATCCAGATGTAAACAGCTGAATGCCAGGGATCCCGCCTACATCGCACGGTTTGTCTTAGCACTAATGCGAAACTATGATAGCACCAATTACCCGGAGGTGGAATGGAGTCGATCCACTCGAGTGAGCTGACTCATTTGCATGTGACACTAAGTGCGACCTCCCTTGTCACGTGACAAGAAGTGCTGTAAGGGCGTTCGAGTGTATGCAACAAGATTCACAGGGAAGCAGTATCTTAAAGCGTGGGAAGGTATTTTTGGCTGTATTTGTACGTGCTAGTTCTGTATGAAAATCCGAATTTGGTGTTTGCTTTTCATAGGCACGGCGGATCTTAATCCGCTGTTACTATCCCTAATGTTTGAAGGTTTGAGTCAATGCAGGGCTGCAACCTTACACATGGTCACCGATTTCGAAGCTCAATGCGGTCTGTTCAACCGTAAACCGTTTCAGTTTTTTCTTGTCTCCAACACTGTTTAAGCGAGTGAATTGTTTTGATTTCTCATGGTGATTTTATTGAGTAGTTGACTGACTTATCCGTTTAGTATTTCTTTCGTTATCATCCGGCCTATTCTTTGCCTAATAATTTTTCGCAGAAATTTGTGAAACAGTTTCCTGACGTTCGAACGGACCAGATTTACACAATACTTTTGTCCCGGGGTGATCTGCGGTCATCAGATGCAAAAGAGGTCAGTGGCGTTTTACAGTTACTTGCCTCCATCTTGTAAGGGTCCAGTCGATCCGAGTCATTGTGTTATCTTCTACGCCGTCGGTGTTCGACAGTCGGATCAATTTGACCGTATAAACATCCGCGTTTCTAGACATGGGACAGACAGTCAAAATGATATTAAATTCATTGAAAATAGTGACAATTGAACAATATGGTTAGAGCACTGATCTTTTTGATTTCGTGTTCCATCGCCAGACAGTGTTTAGCCGTTCCAACGGAATACTGTGTTTTTATCGTTATTTGGTCTCATTTTGTGGAGAAGGGCCAACTGCGTAAGTGTTGTATGATATTTGGTTATGCATTTCGCATATTGTTTATCGTTCCGTACCGGAAACAGGATTGGCCTATTCTTTTTTTGCTTTCGTTATTCTACCTTGCAAGGTGGGTATTGTTCGGCAATTTTGCGCCCAAACATTTCGAGCCACACAAGTTCCTCTCGAATCAGGTGAAAATAGTCTCATAAATTTACACCCGGAGCAAGTGTTTGCATTACTTTTTTTCCTCGGTAGACATGTACAAGCAATAGGCTCTCATAATGTTGCGTTTCCTCCTTTTGTTCGGTCGTTGATTTCACAGCGAACAACAATTTTCCCCCGTATTTTTCCTGTATTTTCTTCCAAAGAGAATCATATCCTACATATCTTTCGTAAAATATGAGATGGCTTTCTCAACTTTTGCGTGCTTGTTTGTCGTTCCGTCCGTTGCTAAACGTCAATCTAACTCTGGGTTCATTGTTCTTTTCCTCAATTTGTTGCATCACGACAGCAACTCGAGTCTTTATTATATAACCGCTCCTCGGTGTGATGTCTAAAAAACATTAGCTTACCGTGCTGCATCCGAACGAGTTATAGTGTGATTTAAAAATTAATGTGGATACGTGTCTGTCAGTAGCACTGCATTTGATTGAGGTGTTGCTGATTCAACATTTGTTTTCTGACGAGTAACTTTCTAAAGCTTTTCCGGTTTTCTTGTGTATTATATATGATATATATATGTATGTATATACATATATATGTATATATAATGCATAACGGGAGACTTAAAGCGTCCGGCAGCCCTTAACTTTAATGCTGATTCTCACTTGATTTTCCTATGGTTTTCAATAGCATTAGAATAACTACTTTGATCACATGCTTTTTATCGTTCTTCTTTATGTACGTGTATATTTGATTCAGTGTCGCTGGTGCATAACGGTGAATCTCATTGTCGAATCTTCCTTCGCTAAGGGAAACCGTTTCTCTTCTAACAAATTTGTCCTCATCATCGTTTGTACTTTTGCATTAGTTCTTTTGTCACCTGTTGTTATATATATATCTGCGTCATTCTTTTTAGCTGGCCTCTAACAGTCTCGGCACGGGCGATGTTCGAACCAAGTCATCACCATTGAACATATTCACGAAGCTGTCTGTAGCCGCTCAACGCTGATCAATGATTCTGTTCAGCACAAGGTGCGATCCTTGTTATACTCGTTGTGAGATGCATTCAATCACGTTCGTTCGCTTACTCACCGATAAGAGTGAACTGAATTCTTTCTTGTTCTCTTCTTGCAACAAATCAGCTGCCTTTTGTTTGCCTTTCATAACCGCGACTCACATGTCTTTCTGATTTTAAAATATTGTATCATTTTGCTGAAGCGTATAGCGGAAATGTTTGAATAAACACCTCGTTTTACCCTCCCTTATTTTCCTTCGTAAAAACAAATGATAGGGCATCGTACACTTGGTGAAAACCAAATTATCGTAGTTGTCCGCAATTCCAAAATAATAAGATACAGATTAGATGAAACAGATTATTGGTCTTTTGAGTTATTTCCTGTATTCCATCGAAATGAGAATCAGTATCTGTTGGGGGAATTGGAACTGCAAATTCTGCTCACTCTACGGAGGGGGGTGGAGAATATTCACGAATTGTGAATCGACAACAATGAGGAACTTTTTTCGCAAGATCAGAGAACCATTTCTTTAACTAGTTTCACCAGCTCACTATAATCTCACAGTCTAGCGTCATGGCTTGACTAAGTTTTTGAAATTTTCAACCAGTTAACGAATAAGTTCATGGTAGATTAATTGTTGTGTGCACTTAATGGACTTAGTGGATATCTGTTTTGTTCCCGCTCTGAGTCCCAGATGAGACTCAGAGCAGAGCTGTATGCCAACGGGCACGTTCCTAGGTTGCGAATATGGGAACGACCAAATTTTGGTCGTTGATCATGAATAAGATCCGGATCTCTGAATCGGCGGCTGCGGACAAGCAACGGCAGAGTCGAGAACGTGGTAGGGTTTTGCTTGGCAAGATTCCTTCCTTAGAAGTTACTACAAGAGTCCGCCGTTGGTCCTGCAACATGGTCAATGTGGTCCGCCATCTGAATGAGGCCATTGCTCCTTGTCGTGTTTTACGGATCCAACGAGGTTTTCCAGAAGAGACCCCAGAATCGATATCGGGCCCTTTAGAACAATTCTGCTGTCTTACAGATGTCGCTTGAATATGAAAAGATTAGAGGTTCACCGTCTAAGAAGACATCCTTTTATCCATTGCTTTTCCAATACTCCATCGTTCTGTAGATTGGCAAAAGTTAACTCAGGAAAAAAAATCAGGAGTCATAGTTGGATTATTTATGCTGTCGTACCGAATGAGGTGCTGATGTTGAGTATGTACAGATATTGCAGAAACTTATGCAACAAATGTCATGTGTAGTTTCCGCTTCGGCATGTAACAGCTCAGAGACCAACTCACTCGAGTTAGTATTCAGATTATTCAGCGACAAGTGACGAAACTTTTCAGTGACGAGCCGCAATATTTGGTTGTACCTAGCGAGCAGATATACTAGGAAGTTAGTCAGTATCTCATTTTAGCCACCGTTTGTTTGATTCAACCGTTACCCATTACGAGCCCGCTAGAAATCCAGCATCGGTAAACCCAGTGAATCGATGACCCACCACTTTCATTCGGTAATTCTTTGGTTGTTTTGATGTAGCGTCCAGCAACTACAGTATGAAATTGTTCTTATCTCACACCGCAGGATTTTTCAGAACTTCGACATTACTATTCACTGTTTAGATAGTTCACTGAATTATTGGGTCGGGACATGAAACGTTTCGGAAAACATCAGGATTCAGGCTGTGGCGTTTTTATGTGAAACATTCTAGAGCTCAGCATGGTTTCATGTGACTTATCTTAGTTTGGTGGTAAACCACTCTACTTAAGGTAGCTTGTTTACCAGATTCTCGTCGAGTGTCTAATTCCGTGCGGACCGTCCGATATGATTGATTTCCTGCTAAAATACATGGACTTATTCGTTTGACTTTAGGTAAATGGTGGCCTTGTTTAATTTAAAACGCCAGCTATTATTAAGCACAGAAATCTAAATTGAGTGACAAATAGGCTACTTGATAAAATGAGCGTTTATGTTGGAGATGCGCGTTTGTTTTCGTTAATGTATTTTAACAAGGATAAATCCCAAGACCCTTTCGAAAAAGTTTACAAGGTGTTCACGCTCCAGTATGTTTCCATTCTTCATACTCATCACAGTATGGCCAAGCGGTCGTGCCGTTCGGCCGCGAAGGTTGCGAGTTCAAATCCTTCCACCGCCGATCAACTTCCCTACTTGGCAGCCCTCTGTCGGCCGTAGCTCCCATCGTGAAATGATGTACACAATTATTTCATTAATAAAAGGGAAGTAAAAATATACAAAGATATATATATATATATATATGTTATGATGCGACAAATAATTCTGTGGACGTGTCTCCCATTCGGTTGGCTTAGGTTTTGTCATTATTACAGTGTCTAGCATTCCTGGGCATGAAATAGCGATGTCCACATTGTTCGATAGCAAATATGCACTGAAAATTCGGATTATAAATAGAAAACGTCTTGTGAAAATCGGACGGATTGATTTCATGTCACGGGCCGGTTTTGGTAAGCTAATCATCGTAATCGTTTAGGGTTTCCGATCGAAGAAGAGCCGTTGGTTTGTAGTATTAGCTTATATGCATTATGTTCCCTGCATGGCTGTGGCGAGTTTGGTGAATATGTTCAACGACGTCACACCGGTCCGTTGTTCCCCTGGGTGCACGCCATTGGCCACCAGCTACGAGGACATATATTGGGGTAAACAGTGCAAGAATTGAATGAGAATACTGCTTCCAGACTCATGTTGCAAGACATAAATATATGATAGAACTGTGTGTGAGCGTCGGATCTAATATATACAAAAAAAATAAACGAAACTGTCGTTCCGATTTTCCGTTTTTGTGATATATTTACACTTGTTCTGTCATCAACAGAAATGCTTTAACGCAAGCTTAGGTAGAAATACTGACTAGTTTCCTCAGATCTTTTCATTTGATCGAATCGTGAGCTATCAGTAAACAGGATTGTATTAAAGCATTACCATGGTTAATTACCTTAAAAGAGTTTTACAGTGTCATCTGTTTCTATTACAAAGTATTGGGGTGATCACATATGAAATAGCCTATCCATTGTGAACATTCTACCCCGGCCGCTGATCGCAGTGCTCATGTAGTTTCGTCGGTCTGTTGAAAACATAGATCAGTGCTGTCGACAGGGGCTTCAAAAGAGATGGCTTAAAGACTGAATTTGGTGGCACACGGCAACCAGCTGTCGTCGGGCCCGTCACCACATCGGATCTGCTGGAAACTCACGTGATAAAGTGTTTCAGGACTATGATTGCCTTTCCATCTTTCTCCTTTTAGTAGGACCCTAGCGGCTGAGATACGGCCCGTCTACTACAATCATAGGTTGAGTATAAAAGCTTTATTGGTGAGTGCAGTATGCATCGATTTGGCCTCATACCATTGTGTGCGGTCGGCTTTGGTCCTTGCTACATATGGAGCTAACTTGCTTAGCCCATTTTTGTCAACACTGAATCGAGAAGAATTAACATCTAGAAGAGAAACTAGAGATTGAAAATGGTAAAATATAGGTTTAATTTGAGAATCTATTGTCTTTGGTACATCTTGCTGACCAGCGAATCGTATCAGTCACCATTCTATGGTTGGTCACCCTTCTTCTTGTACTCCTTGTTGAAAGAGCCACGGTTGTCCATCATGCGCGTTAGAGAACGGGCCAGGTCGGTCCTGGTTCTTTTCATTATGGGTACGAGCAGACAAGTGACCAATCATGCCCTGGTGACTGGTAGAACATTTGGGCGATGAGATGTGCCAAAAGTGGTCTAAATGTACCACAGCCTCTCTCAAATTAAACTTACAAGCTCTCATTTTGTTGTCTATTTTTCCCTGAATGACATAACGGAAGATGGTAGTGTAAGCCGAAACTAGATAACTTCATGAAGATCATTTTTTGAACGACAAGGAGACCAATAGGTTGACTAGTGTCAAACCTTTAACCACCGAAAATATCCCACGGAGGTAAACACAATTTATTCGGGAATCGATATGTCCCCGTGTAAGTCTCTCGAGCGAAAGTCCAAATTAATCAATGATTTAAATGAGATCACAGAAGAATGCCACATCGTTTTAATTGTGACAATAAAAAACTGGAATGACGTCAGTAGGTTTGTTTACTATAGCAAAGTAATAGGCTTAACTCGGATAGCAGGGCTAGCAAATTTTTTATTTGCTTAATGCCACATCCTGGTTACAAAATACCAAATCTGAACGATAGTTTGATAGTGCTCACAATTGTGCTATTGAGCAATCTAATGCAATTTGAAAAATTACTCTGACATTTAAATGGACGACTGATCCAACTAATTACTGCATTTCAGAATCTCAACTCCGGACCCAAGACTGACATCGACGTTGCCTTGATCATGTACTGTTCAAAGTACACCGTAGATTAGTGTTGACAGCCTATTTGCACAGATTTCTTACCTCTTTTGCTTCGCTCTTTGATATATCTCCACGCGCCAACAAAATAGCAGCCAGCTGATTTTCCTGTACGTCTGGAAAGCGTTTTACCAAATTCTAAACAAAAGAGAGGAGAGCATTAATATAACAAAGTATCAACAATAGTTTTCCGTGTTTTAACAATGACAATGAAGTTGGACTATTCCAGTCGCTACTCATAGCGTCTTCCATAGTTCTTCTCTTGTAGCTCGAACCTTCGCCTACTTATTCAATCAAATGACATTTGACTGGTCAAAAAGGGCTCGTTTATTTGTCATAAACAATGGATATACGTCTGTTCCAATTGAAACTCATTGGTCGCTTGCCTCATGTCTAGCCGACTCATTTTCCTTCCCTTGGTTTTTTTTTCGAGCAGCGCCCCCGGCTCTCTTCCAAACAGGCCCGGAAAATCCGTCCACTTGCACACTCTTCGCGAACGAGTGCGAGTGACTGATTTTGACCTCGCTCTCCAGCTTGCCTTCGACCAGACTACTGGGCTGTGTATCATTTACCTGATACTAAAGGGGTTTGCCAGTCAATCCTGTTTTCCAGACAACCCTATTTCACTTTTGCACGAATCATCGTATGAGAATCACGTGGCCTTGGATTTTCGACTTGGGCTCCTAGCTTTCCCTTACGTCACAACGCATTGTTGGGAAACACTTTCGACAAAGATTACGCACAAACCATGGGAACCGGATATTTTTTCTTTTTGCATCGATGTACCATGCGTACACAATAGTCGGGTTCCATGTAAAGCAATACAAATGGTTGAATCAGCACAGCTTTCTTCACAAAGTTTCCTCCACGTGGTTGGGCGAACTAAGTCTTTTAGGTGTGGCTAAGTTCCGATCAGGAAAAAGCCATTCGACATCGCAGTCCCGTTCATCTCATGCGATGGTAAATCGAAAATGCCGTAATTGTCTCTGTGAGTATTAGGGAAAGCTGTACCTATCGGAGTTGTGACTCACTAACTCTGACAGGATTACTCAGAGACAGTTTATCCGATTATGTTGTCGATTGCTAGACTTCACTAGAACTCGCAAGGTTGAAATTCCAAACCCATGTTTCTTCCAGCGTGTAAAGTTTACGCAAATCATTAGAAATATATTCTTTCGTGATCTCTCGGATAATCGAATATAGATGCAAATGAACATTGTTTTTGAAAGATTTGCGGAAAAGAACTACAGAGGATAGATGGTTTCCAAAAAATCAGTAGGCTGAGGTCTTCCTTGCATAGGAAATGGAGCACAATACCGAATGAGCAATTCAGTATCGACCTGATAATGAATGTCCATACAGAAGCATAGTAGGGCGAGGTTAATGGTCGTAAGTCTGAACAGAACTGAATAATCGTGTTCAATTGGAGCTTAGAATAATAATGTTCTTGGCATTCACGGTAAACATTTAAACACACTGTCCCAGCGCCATGAGCATGTGGTGTTCAATAGTATATGTTGCATAGACTCTAGCCTGGAGCGATGGTTAGGGAATATTCTATCAAAGCGACGTTGAGTCGTGTCGGGGAAAAACTCTTAGTGAGACGTGTAGATGATGGTACACCAGAGATTCAAGTCAGTCTTTTAAAGGTAAGCTAGTTTAGCTAAATATTAATTGTTGTGTATTTTTATTGAAAAAAATGCCACACCATAATGAATAAGTGAATCTATCGTGAGAAACGATATGCAATTCAGAGCATTAATATACATATGTACCATAATGGATCTAGCAAAAAAAGGGAAAGGTTGAGAAGATCTGATGGTTTTCTCGGTCGTTGTCTTAAACAATTCCCGCCTTATTCCAGCTGATTTGATGTTTCCTAGGAGGTTTCACTATCATCCTAAATTCGGTTATTTGCAGGTAGTTTCAACATGGCCATCGTTCCTTTTCTGGCATACTGATTTTGTGTACACTGACCGATCGTCTGTAGGCGAGCAAATCAATGGTGATAACTGGTCTTAATTAGTGAGGTTTCATTCTAGCTCGCTTGAATCTTAGGGATTGCGTCATCGGACCACCAGTTTGGCGTCAAGTTAACAGTACTTAATTGATAACAACTGAAAGGACGAAAACAGACGAGGAAAGTCAGAAATGCTCTATGATTTCTGTTCATTTCATCTTAAATGCCCCACGCAATTTTCTTCGCTAATTAAATAAGCGTACTCCGCGAACAAACGTTTATTGCTGCAGTTCCAATAATCCATCCACCTTTTTCAATAACCGAGAGTCCAGAAATAGGAGGAGAACAATACAATTTGATTACGGCTAGTGCGGTAGTATACCGAATAAATTCGTTTACGTTTGAACTATTAAGTTTTGTCTTTCTGTTTCATCTTGAACTGGATTTGTATGCCCTGTTGAAAGGTGATTGCTTCAATGACGATTGGGTTATCGTTCTTGAAATTGTTGAGAACGAATTACCAAATTGCAATAGATTCCCTAGTGGACTTTTCAAGGAACAACATTTATTCATAAATGATGCAAAACCGAGACAAGTGTGAACACAGCTATCTCGTTTCAAATGAACATGGGGCGCTTATCTCCCTTTTGTAGCAAAACTGATCTGGTATTTCGGTGGGATTTTAACCATTGTATAAAAAGATTACTGGTTGGAGTGAGTCAACGCCATCGGCTCGGTGGTCTTGTGGATAGTTATTCTAAAACCGAAAGTGCGAAGAACGATGGAACAATAGAGACGCAGTGCAGGTTTGCTATTCATACTCTACGAAGTATCATTGTTGGCATGTTTCATTCATTCTGATCACGTGTGCTAGATTATTTTACTCATATCTCGACCATTTGACGAATTCACACGGCTTTAAATACCACCCTCCTCTTTCATGTTCTACGGCGAAAGCAAGAATGGACACCCTTGTCCTGTTTCTCCTTGTGTAATTGTTCGGGGTTACAACAGATGCACGTATGTACGCATAATTGTCGTATATCGATTGTATTCATGAATGTGTAGGCCAAAGCAACAGTTTTTCCTATCTGAACAGCACATGAGACTCGCTGAAGATAACTTAGGAAGGTTCACTCGGGTAAGCTGATAGGAATCCCCAGTCATTACCAATCATCTCTTTGATGATGCATTTTCTAGGCTGATCTAAGTTTCGGAGACCTAGTTCCCCTCCCCTTCCAATGGAAACTGGGTCCTGGAGGATGCGGGAGTGAAATCTTTACACTGCATTCGTGAAATGACCATGAAAAAAGTTGCTATATTCCATGAACTCAAACTGTTTAGCATATTTATTGAAATAAGAGCTTGGAAAATTTGTTGGAACACTAAAGTACTTACCGCAATGTCCAAATAAATCATGGATGTGTCATCTTCGGAAAAGAAGCGAGCAATATCCGAAAGTGCTCCATACGCCGCTACAAGCTACAGTTTGGGGAAATGAACAAACAAGTCAGCTCCAGCTGAATCAGTATACATGAATAACTAGAACAGTTTCTACTTATTATATCCAACCGATTGCACTTTTACGCACAAACCTCAGCTCATCCGGTCAAATTTACACTCAAAGCTAATAGTACCAGGCTCCAGTTTCGCTTGATTAAGCCTTATCCTTGGTGCAGATTCATTTCTGTACCCAGTGTTTCGACCCAGGCCTTTCACAATGAAAGTTCATGTTGAACCACTGTGCAGTCAGGTTCTGCCCAGGCTAATCAGATACATGTGAATTTTTACTTAGTGTAGACATCTGAGAAAAATTACTTTCCTTATATTGGACAATTGCGACTTCAGTGAGACCTGTGCGCACAGATCATGCGAACGTATGACTGACACCATTACCTATCAGGGACACTAGCATGTTATCCTTTGAATATCGAGATTCCTCACTCCCATGACCTCTACAAAAGTCTGAGACATATAATGGAGAATGTGAAGAGGAACTGTAAGCTGCTGGATGTTTTTGCTTTGTTCGGCTAGCTTTCCATTTACTCACTTTGTATTTTGCTTCGCTGTTTAGCACTCATGTTAATTACTCGGTCGCATCACTAACTCACTGCAGTTTTCCCAAAACAAACTCATAATCACTGAGTCATATGCGAAACAAAGTACATTTGACAGGATCAGCCAATTTTTTATTATCTCCAGCGCGTGTTGGTTTCAGTCATTTGTTCAATCGAATCACGAAATTTAACGTGCTTCTGTACCGCTGTGGGTGATTTTAGAACCGTATTTCCCGGTCCAGAGCACAATTCGTAACGTTGTATCCCGATTCATCGGTTTGTTGCTAGGGCCTTAAAGAATGGTAAACTGGTGTCGTGTAGCGAGAAAACATCATGGTACATATAAAATGAGTCGACTGTCTTCATCAAAGGTCGACAGTCCTTAACGTATTTACTGCTAATCAAAGATATTTGGTTTCAATTACCCATTACAAGGATGATTAAGTCAATCCGAAACAAAGTCCCATTTTTTGAACGAAAAACAATCGATTATATATAGGATTCCCCAAAGCATATCAAACTATGCTTGATTATCACTTGTTTCAACGGTTCTCTTGGTCACCGCCGGGTTGGTTCGTCTTGGTCGATAGTTTTCATTCTGACGTGGTCAAAGTCGCTTCGATTTGAATACCGAATCTTTTACTTTGGCTGGTTGGATCATACTTCGTTTGCCTGTTTGCAATGTTGTCATTCAACAAGGGCGGAAGTTATTCAGTGAGATAGCGAGGTCTCTTTATTGCTAAGACACTAGAACGCGTTCAGATATGGTACACCTGGAATGTACGCGTTCGGGTTCATTGATTTTTGACTTGGTCATCACCGTTCAACACCAGGCAACCGCTGGTACTCAAAGAAATCGTTTGATTTGCTTTTGAACAGCCTAGAAAAGAATTTCATCTTCGTAGAAATCGGAGGTAAGGATTTCAGTTGAATTCATACATGGGAGACAGTAATTGCCCATCGATTTCGTAATTGACATTTTGAGAGAGAACATCGGACTAATGACAGGATTGCACTCACATTCTATGGATACAAGGTCTGGACATCCAATGATGGGACAAGCCGATTTTCTACTTGTTAGTGGTACTCAGTCTCATTATCTTTATATCCCGAGGGTTTTGTAACCATTTTGATAACATTTTATATAGACGATTTCACATCCCCCGGCAATCAAACTTATGAAGTAAAAACGTCAAGCCCTTGGCTGACAAGCCCAGAAGACGAAATTCTCGTGTTACCAGGGGGATAAATAAAATTTGATTTTGATGTGACACGACTAATTTCTAGTTCAGTAACGAGTGTAGAAAATCTGTGATAATGAAACACCAAGAATTGGTTTTGTTTAACTTACTGCTTTACACCAATCCCAAATCGAGGTCTGAATTTAATAGACAATAGATCATTTCATTTCAAAGTGGTTCATTATGAAATTGAGCTTTGCACAAAGTAGATGCCCACCGCGGGAGGTTTACACTTCGTAATACTGTTCTAGGGCAATTACCAAAAACAATCGAAGAACCGTTTGTGGCTTTCATGGGCTAACTGCAGTGAACGAGTGTCAACGACGAATTCGCCACAGCAAGGAACGGATGTCCATCACCTTGAAACGTAAAGTTTGCTTTACCGGATTCTGTACTTAGGGAACTGGGTACGGTAACTTTGTTCAGCGTTGATATTTCGAGCGACTTGGCAATCGTTCACTATGGAGTCACGACTAAGGCAACTGCCGGGTGTGGCTTGTGTCACTGATCTAACCAACCAGTTGAGGTATGTCCTGACATCCGTCATGCTAGTATCCGGTCTCGTCCGCAAATGTAGGTGTAGCTTCAATAGTCGGTGAAATGGTTCGCCAGTTGCAAAGCAAAATATCACAGCTGACTGGACACATGCTCACGGAGAATTCTTTGGGTAGTAAGCAGGATATGAAACTGTGCGGTTTGCAATGTGCGCTTTAAAGTATTTTCTCCACCATTACATTAGACAACAGGCACCGAATATCTCAAAATGAAGTGCCGATTCTCAACACCTTATTTGTATTCGGCAAATCGATTGGTGATAATTACTGGTAAGAATTAAATTGCTGCGTTGCTTCTACGATTTTCAGGGTATCGGTACTGCATCATGAATAAGTAAACAACCAAGTTCTTATTGTTATCAAAATTACATCTCTTTGGTTCTTCAAACGGCAGGAGACGTTAACCCAATTGGAAACTGTTGAATAGCTCCGGACAAGGGCGGCTAGTTAAGTGGCGTGCAAAGCTGTCGAGGAGTTCCGTGAGTTAGTTGGGATAAGAACACATTTCCCGGTTCGTGTTATTCTCGTCTGTGTACACCAGGATGTTTGACTTTTCCGTAATTGTTTGCGATCATCCATCCGCTGCTTGGGACCTACCTCTTTGCGGACTTTCATTCCATCTTGAAGATACGTCTGCATCATATGAGAATCTTTCAGCATTTTTTCTCCAGCCCGACGTCTCATTTCGGCCGATTTGAGCGGACAGCGTCTTGGTGAAATGGAAAAAAACAAGGAAGATTATAATCGATATTTTAAAACAAATGTTGAATTGCGAATGATATAATGTTAATAAAACAGTATTGTTGGTAGATGTAATGCGCCAACGTTTCGACTACCGTGGGAAGTCTTTCTCAAGGCATTACATCCAACAAGAACGCTGTGTTATTAACATTATATCATTCACAATTAAAATCAGTACATGGCGCATTAATGTCTTGATACACTCCTTACATCATTTGGTCCTGATATTTACAAATTTTGAACTCGGCAATATGTTTATTAGCTGGTTGCGCAATCTGCCTTGTTTCACTTTAATAAATGATATAGCGTTCCATATGAAATCTATCTACGTGCTTACTGTTACATCGGTTCTCAGTTTATTTCAGATCGTCTTTGGAAATAATTCAAAGGTTTGCTTCTATCGGCTGTTTCTGATTCCGTCCTGATTGTTTTGTCATATAGGTAACTTACTATATTCTTATTTTCAGATACTCGCAAATCATCCCGTAATTCATGGATCCACCAGACCCGTCGTGGCTTCTGGTCAGCTCATCCCCATTGCTAATCAGTCTGTTGACTGGTGCTGAGTCTGCTGACTTCAGACCGTGATATGGTCTGGCGATTCACTTCGTGTGTTTCATTCGAGGACGACACAGAACTGACTAGCGTTGGTCAGATATCAAATAATCCAAACCATGATTGACTAGAGTTTGGGTTATTTTATCCTACTTTACGGAGGTTCTCATTAGGTTCAGTCTATCATTAAAAAATGCTGTTCGATGCAGCTTCGTGGGCGGTCAAGGACAGCTGACCACAATGAGCTGATGTAACCATATCTGCGATCTTTTAGAGATTCTAATAAAATTGACTTTATTCGTGTCCAATCATTGAGTGACTCATCGGATGTCTTAACAAATACGTATTTTGATCGAAATGTACGGTGAATTTCCAAAACCTATGCCATTTTTTTTCATGGTTCTACTTCTCGTGTGCGTCATCTTGGTTGCCATGTGAATAACGCTCGAAGGTCAATCGGTCCGGATACCACTCAAAGTACTGATCAAAATATGACAGCAAATAGTTGCGGCTATTGGCAATAACCGAAACATTTTCTGATTGATAAGAATTACTGGTCCACGCAAAAAATGTCATAAAATATGTTGATATATCCGAACATCCACCAATTCGCTTTTATGAAGGTCGCCTAGAGCTCTAGGTCCAGCGCTTTAGGGCATCGGTTCAGTTCATTTACTCTCCTAGTTGGCCTACACGACTGTAACAGAAATAAGGCAGAAATAGACCATTGCTACCTTAGACATCGAAAGTATCATAAAGATAAGCTTTCTAGAAAGGCCTGAGTCTGCTAGATTAGGTAGACTTAAGCTTTAGATTTCAACGTTGGCGGCAAAGTTTTAGTATCGATATTCAAAGTATCTGCAACGTCCATGCAATAAGCAACTATCCTTCCGTGGCTTTACTTTCTCTGCTCATCTTTTCACGATCTGATTTACTTGAGTTAGTTAATGGTGAAAGGCACCAGCCAAAAATACCAGCACATTGGTGAGCAGCTAATGACTGATCGAATTGAACTAGAGTTGTCCAAAGTCGGTGGGCATTAAGTGTTCGGAAACGTATTCAAAATGTCCTGCGCCAAGACGTTGAAATCAAAACTACAAACGAATCAATAATCACATATAAGGCATACCGAGTGATAACTACTTTCAGATATTCTAACAGCAACTTCTCTCCGATATTGTTGACCATTTCGGTATAGATTTTTGGCCTGGCGTGCTTCAACGTTTCGTCATAATCGGCCAAAGTTCCCTGTAAGTAGTTTGCTGTGATATCTTCCGGTTCTAACCTGTTTGAGTCCAAAATGACGGACAAACAAAGCAAAAAGCTTGAAAGGACAGTGAACTGACATTATGTCTTATGCTTCCCAACGAGGCGATTTAGCAAAGCATATGCAAAAACTAATGAATTCTTTAAAAGAATTGAGAGAAAACAAGTCATCCTTTTTTCTCATGTCGATACGGGAAAAAATTACTAGGGTTTACTCAGATTTATCTGCCGTTTTTGCACATTCCGCACCTTGACCTACCCAGAGTCCAGTTTGTTCACGGAAAGCCATCTAACGTGCATGTTTGGTAATGTGTCACGAAAGTGAAAGTTACCTTGGCAAATTAGTTGGTACGTTTTTGTCTCGGGTTCGCGTCCCAGTTCGGGTGCGGTGGATATACATTACTGACGTTTCCTAACAAGGATGAAACACCTGTACAGTCGTTCCATGGTTTGTCAAGGGCGAGCTGACACGTGATATTACATGGTGAATTATTTCATGAAAAGGTCGTCAGTGATGACTAGTTAATAAGCATCAAACGTGCCGTTAATCACCCATTGAACGGCCCAGCGTAACTGAATTTATTCGTCCGATTCTGTTCACAATAGATATCTGGACCATAACTATTGTTTTAATCGGTAGTAGCGTCCGCACCTTGGCTGGTAATTCCATTGTGATCCTCCTTTTGCTGACCGTGATGCTTCTTACAACAGGAGGCAGAAACTTTATGAAAGCATTCTAAATATATCGTACACTTGTTTATTTTGACATAGGTTTTGTGTACGGGTAAAAAACAGTTCAGAACATGTTAGTGAGCTCTGGATGAAAACCGCATAGTGTGACCAACAAGCTCGTTTTTATTCACTCCTACTCAAGCCAATGCATAAACTTGGGTACGGTAACTGATAGCTGTGTACAATAGCCGTTCATATTTACAATGGCCCATGCTTCTCTCTCTCTCTAGACGTTTGTGTACGTTTGTACGCGTAGTCAAATTCGATTACCGTGTTAAATCTTCAAGTGGCATTGGACGCTCGGGATCACCAAGAAAGTTCCAGTGTCCGGACAGATGTTTTCGGTACCCACAAAGGACGGTTTTGTACGAACGCATGCCTAAGGCTTCTGCTAAGTTTAGGACTCACCACTTAAGAGTTCTTGATTGTCTACTCCAAACCTTGTACATGTTACGCAGAATGGTCTAGTGGTCAACTTAATTGCACCTCACCTCAACCAAATCAGATGGAGTTCACGAACGCAATCGAGGAGACACCCGGTTATACGCCCAGTATATCTACTCTCACAATGGGACACTGTAGAATTTGGCCCCTCGTTGTTCAGTTGGAAGCATCCGATCGGTTTGCTTTCAAATAAGATTGATAATTGGGCAGACTGGAGCTGTATTTTATTGTACAGAACAAACGTTTTGCATTACTGACCGGTCGCACTGTCTGTATAGAAGTCCATTTAATAGTATGACTAAAACTAAAATAAAACGAGCTCTTTCCTCTTATTTCCGGGTTACTTTGTCCCGTTGGTCTTTGCAAGTATTTACCCGTAATTAACAGATGCTGAAAGCTTATCGGTCCAAACGCTTTCAGTCAATGTCTGCTCGAAGTGACTAGAATGTCGACCAATTGTCTTCCTGAAATGATTATAATGCACGCTTACTGATAACTGTTACGAACTATTCTGCCTACAGTGGTCTCGTTTATCCTTTGCTTACCCCCTTGACTGCTATCCGAGGAGACACCGGGCTCATGTCATTGGACTTCCAGAGAAGAAAGAAAACCCAGAACAGATGTTGCGTAGGTCATGAATATGCTAAACATTTTACGGAATCAGTGGTAGAAAATCTACGAAACAACGACAAGTCAAGCTGTTTTACGGTCATAGTCCGTGATTCTCAGTTGTTATTAAGGTTGGATTAGTGAATACCCAATAGGCTAAGGGGCTATGATCATTGTAGAGGGTGCGATCAGTGGAATAAACACGAAATCGGAATATCGTAGCAAACAAGTTAAATTGCCAACGATTAGTAGGATGGTGTCTGTAATTTTGTATGCTTGTTAGAACAAATATGAACATTTTTTCCAAACAGCAAGAGTTAGTGAGAGCAGACTAAACCGAAATGGGCAATACTGTGTTCGTAAAATGGAATAAAAATGTATTTTTTGCAGTCCGGCAAGGAGCAAACTCAAAACGAATTTCTGCCGTATGTATCCTTTTCAACTATTTTTTATTTTGCTTGTCTTCTTCTAGAGAAAATTGACGAAGAAATACGTGCAAAATGTTTGCATGATGCATTTTAGCCCAAGCATTAGGAATTTTACGAGTATTAATCCAAGGTGGTTTGATTAGGTTAGTTTCAGTAACGACGTAAGCAGAGTATGGATTGAATTTTCCGAGTGATAAGTTTTAAATTTGAAAACCAAATTAAAAATTCGCGATTTAGGGAACCATTTTGAAAAACGGTAGAATGTAATGAGATATCATTCCAATGAATAGCCCATTTCGAGACGTGTTGCGGGATCCTACTTCTACATTAATTGCTCGCACAACTTATATTAGCATTTACTGGCCGCTGCAAATGCGTGTGGCTTCCGTTAATTGCCCTTCATAAATATATATGCATACATATATATCAGTAGAAATGAACCAAGAGTTCATCTAGACCATGTTAGAAAACCCAATTGGAGTGCAGCACAAAATTAGACAAAATAAGTAAGATTAACATCAGGACTATCGTAAACCTGCGACATTCGTGAATTTTCAATCTGCACTCGCTGACTATCATCTATTTCTGATTTTTGCCCCCGAGAGAAGTGATATTATCAAAACGAATAATGTTCCAACTAAACCTACTGCATTAGGTAGCCTAATTTACCGCCTAGAGCATAAAAACTACTCAAACTGCTACTATCAATTCTTACCATTTGGATGTGAGTACATTGTTCAAGACTGTGCTCAAATCCATTAGAACCACTTCTTCGGAGGCTTTCCGACTGGAAAGAAGATGAGATATATGGAAAACATTTTTAGTTGGCGTGACTACATAGGCCTTTATTACCAAAACGTTTTTTGGGTAAGCCAAGGATGATAACCGCTTTGTTCCTTCGAACTCTTACTCTTCGTTGTGCATGTCGAAAGTATTCAGTTACGTCCTATAACGTTCTGAAAGCCCAATTTTCAAATATCGCAGAAATCCGCAACGACTGAGTCCTGACTGGTCAGTACGCACCTCGCTGGCCAGCCTTTTTCTGCAACCAACTTCAATAGACCCGCCGGCTTGGACAACTCGCAACAATTTTTCGGCCACCTTTTAGCCCATTGCTGAAGTAGTCCTGCTTGACGCAGATCATGGGATGAATTAGTTTTACCTAGATGTTAAAACTCCCTATTCATATCCGGACCGAAAGACATAGAGGTTACTTCGAAAAATCGACGCGCCAAATATTGTTTTAAATTTCTAATGTTATAATGTTATTAACAAAACGACGTTGATACATGTAGTAGTTCACGCGGGTAACCTATCTTAGGGGAAAGTTTACGGTGAAATCTGCCTAGAGAAAAGCTATCCCCAGGTACCCCAAAACGGTGGCGAATTACGAATCTACCAAAAATGATGTGCGATAACCGTTATAGCATTCACAATCTGTGCGCTCCATCTATTCGGAACTGCTTTTCAAAGTCGCGGATGAGTGCGGAAGCATCAACCAAGCCGACTTTACGTTTCCATCCACTCCGCCATGTTGGCATCTGGGCCTTGTCCGCCTTAGGCTTGCACATTCATACATGTTCACTCTTCCCATACATGCACATGGATTCCTAGGACGTCGTCATCTGGTTGACAAGTTCATTTCTTGCCGTTGCACGTCGAAGACTGACTCAGGACATCACACACACACACACACACACACACACACACACACACACGCAAATGCACCTTCGAACGTGGATAAGTACGATAGCCTTCTGACAACTGAAACATGCAAATGTTTGCTCGCTTTCTCATCGACAATTTCATGGGATCACACAAAGATTGATGAGTTCTGTCTGATTTCACCCGATCGGCTTTGAGCCCGTCAGGACACGTGCATGTTATGGCACACATTGAGTTCAGCAATGCTGAAGATTTTTGATGCAAGCAACTTGGTAATGCTGAAAACAAGTGGATGTAACGGATCTGAACCTAGGCTGTTGCTTCTATACTGGGGCGCACGAAGTAGAACGGAAATTACCGACATTTATTCAAATCTTGGAGAACAATGATTTTTCGTGCTTTTACGTTTTCCCAATGACCGGGAGTTTGAAAAAACTCACTTCATTTTAAGTCGCTAGTTAGCACTGTTTGTTGTACAGAATTTGTTGTACTCTCCTAATCTCCGCCCTGGTGAACACAGATTTGCCTGGCCTTATTTACCTTTGTAATGTGTAATTAGAAAGTGGATTTTCTAGTCAGCTGGGCCTCCGTCAGTGCATACACATCATCATCTTCGTAGTTCAGCGTTAAACAGCAGGACAAGCCTTACTGACCGTTGCCCTACCCCAGAGTTACACGTTTATATAAAAAGAGTGAATATTCAAGGGGAAAAGGGAGTGGACCTACACAGCCGAGAAAACAAGAGTGCTGCTGCAGCCAACACACGAACCACAGTCTAACTGCACAAACGCACGTGTTTTCAGTCATTCTGATTCGATAGAAAATGGCAGCACGATCGCCACTGTTCACGGTTCACTGCCATATCTTTCAGTGTCTCAAGCCAGCAAGTCGACGAGTCTTTCGGATCTCAACCACGAAGTGCGTACACATTATGGACCAACTGAGACTGGGTCATGAGTTTTGCTACCGAATCTGCTTGTGCAACGGGCACCCATAGTCAGCTTCCGTGCACATGTCGGGGTCGAAATTAGTTCGATTAGCGATCGGAGAACTGGTGCACCACATGATCTTATTTTGAATTTGTAAAATGTGAAAACAATAGAAACGATGGAATTTGATCATAAACCCGTATTGGACAAGATAGCTCACAGTAGTCGAAAAGTCGTTTCGTTCCAAACATTTACGATCATGCTAATCCCATAGTTCAGATAGTTCGTACTTCTTTTCATATGCATTGTGTGAGTTAGAAGTTTTGGACTGTCACTCCTCCTCATTTGTAGACCATCTCTTCTACCTTGATCCACCCGCATGCACATTTGGTGATCGCAAATCGAAGTGAAGTGACTCAAGCCAATGGGCCATGTAAAGACCACACAATGTCGCAACGAACAAACAGAACTCAACTGGATCGGCCTTACCAAGTGAGCCCAAAGGCTTCTGCGCAAATATAGAATTAGCCGTTAGAGGGGTTTTTAATCCACTCATGTGTGTCCCAATCAGATCCCCATGAGCACTTGTGCTACACTTAGTGGGCCGAGATACTGGTCGAGCCTTTTACGACAGATTATGGTGCTAAAACATGAAACACAAAGTCGCGGTACTCAGGATCGTTCTCGTGAAGATTACGAATTCTCGCTGGCCGACACCAATTTTGTTCCTCAGCTTCCAATCCACCCGTGTTTCGGAAATGTGGCAACCAAGTAAAGGGAAAAAAGATCATACCTTCGTGGTTTATAAAACGAGCTTACCAATTTTCGGACAGTTTTATGAATCCCTGTTTGATTCCATTGATTTTGGCTGTCAGTTGACCTTTCAACTGAGGAATGTCTGACAATTCACGCATCAGAACTTCGGCTATTGTTTCAGAGAAGACGTGAGCGTCATTTGCATTGGCCAGCTGTCAACGCGAGTGAGAGTGCGCGCACATTCGAAAAGAAAGGCACAGAAAGAGAGAAAGGATGATGGAAAGCCAGACGAGATAGAGGCATTCTCAAAATTATGCGGGATTTGGGACAAAAGTGACAACTCGTTTCCGTACGTACCATATACTCGATGTAATACTGAAATCGCGATCGATCTTCCAGGTATTCTTGTCTATAAAGCCGTAATGCTCCTGCGGAGAGAACAAGCAGATATAATGAATAATAAGCGTGTCGCATTCTTTGGCAATTTTGAATAAAAAAGCTCCTAATTATAAATCTTTCGAGGTCTTTTTCTACTGTTACATGCCATTGAATTGAAATGTATCGAACAAGGGTAAGTGAAAGTTATTTTGGGTTGTCCACCACAGTTTGGCCTGACAACAGTCATGATCACCCTGGATGAACACAGATACATACATATATACACATACTCCCTCATTTCTCCCGTCATCAGTTGTTAAGAACTTTGGTAAACATGAGAAAGTTATCACTTACCGCTGAAATCGTTAACAAAATAATCCATATGGTCGACAAATTTGACAAGAAATTGTTCACGCACAGATGCGCCCAAAGCTCGGAGCAGATTACCCTTGCCGGTCTGATTGATTGGTTGATTGGTTGTGACAAAGAAATACATGGGCGTGCGAATTATGCTTGTTAGCGCTGGACTGGAAATCATCGCCAATAGTTGGGGTTCACGAATCGACTAGCGTGTAAGCGCATACTACGAAGACACGTGACAACAGCAACAACCATCGTATTCAGCACATGTTTACTTACCATTTCACTGAGTGGAGTCATCACCAGTTGAGGCAGTCCGGTATAGTAGTACGATGAACCATCCACTTCAGGCAAAGTGTGCTTTCGCCAGTCCTTGGTGGAGGTAAGAAAAGGTCCATATGTGATTTGTCATTGTGATCAAGGTACAATGCATCCTGTACTTTTGTTCTTCTTGGGGTCCGAATAAAGGCATATTTCATTTAAACGGCATATCATCTAAGACAATATTATCCCCATTAGTGATTTCATTTGAAACGAAAGTGTGAGAAAACATGGGAACCAGACGTAAAACCGAAAAATCCGTATTTCACAGGTCACTGAAATCGGTTCTTCTTGGTCTGTCAACATGTTAAATGTCAGTGTGAACAAAAAAGCACTCCAAATGACTGTCAAGTGGCTCATTTAATAGAAATCAATGAGATGACTGAGAATAATCGTTCATTGACTTTGGTGTCAACCTTCGACGGCCAACAATTGCAAAAACTGCTCCGTGCCTTACTCCGGATACGATTTTCCCTGATATTCGATCAGTAAGTTTAGAGGAATGCGCCATCTTGGTTAAAAACTACATTCGCTGAATCAATGGAGAACGGCCAGTGTGGTAAGCTTCCGAGTGCGGTGAATGAATGGAACTAATGAGATTTAATAGCTCCAAAGAATCCTAGACTCACTAACCCGGTGGCCGGTGGCTACCTACATTTTTGGGATTATCATATGTGTTCCGAGACCGATCGATTCAGCTGCTCAATATCAGTCTTGAAAAATTGATAATTTGGTGGTCTGATTTTCCCTGGTTGAGATAATCTAATTGTGCCTAAGATGACATTCATTCTTCCTTCATTTTTCTATGTAAAGCAGGTAAAGGTTTGAATTTTTAAATTAAAGGTTACTCATTCATGGTAGTGTTCTATTTCCGTAGTCTTTGCTTGTGTGTTGATAGACCTGGTCACACGAATGTGGAAAAAATAAATTCTTTCTTGTCAATTATGACAACCCCAGAAAGGGAAAACTAAGGAAATGTTCCTGCAATCCCCGAAACCAAACCATTGTTTTCCCACTTTGAAATGTAAAATCTTTTAGAAGTTACACTGTGTGCTTTATTGCCCGTTTCGCTCAAATCAGCTTTACCTTATTATTACAGAAATGCGTGTCTTAAAAGTAGCAGCTGAGTAGCCTTGCACTTTAACGATCAAAGAAGGAACCTTCTGAATGTCATTCCTGGTGTGAAATGCGTCATTTCAGGCATTCGAAAAATCAGTGTGCACTTTCAGTTCGGGTTCACAGAGAGAAAACTATTGATGAATAAGTAGGCAAAGATTCTACAAATGCACCCGAAACCAAAAGCAACAATAAACATCTTAACTATTTTGCGTCAGGGGATGGCGAACATGATTCTCGTGCAAGATCATTTTTACGCCTGCAAGGATCTGCAGTATTCGTACGAAAGGAAAGAGAACAGATGATGAAGTAAATAAAGGCTTTTTGCTGCCGATTTTGTAACGGAGCCATGAGCTCAATGAAGTTCTTAAAGTGGAAAGTAAGACCTATGAGAACACTACAAAATTTGCTTCCACGCTAAGCAAGCCAGATCTCAGAAGTTCAAAATGTTGGTTGAAACTTTCGAAGGTCCGATGTGGAATGCGGCCAGACAAAGATATTGCGCGTTTCTTTTGCTTCCGTTAATATAGTCCCTTGTTTCTGACGAGGGCAGATAAGGAAATAATCAAGGAATAGAATATCTTTTTAAATAAACTGTAAAATCGCAAGCACCAGCTTTCGGTTCGGAACACCGTTTTAGTTTTTTCTCGTGCCTAATTCCGTATTAAAAAGATGCACTTTGGCAGCTAGAAGGATAATGTGAAAATACTGCTTAATCATTGTTTTGGTGCCTTCGGTGAAGAAGTGCACTCATAGCCATCGTAAGTTTTACAAACAGACATTTTTCCCACGGGTTTGCGTGAAAACTGTTCGCGTTCCAAACAGTAAAGTTTTCGGAATTCCTGTAGTTATTCGCATTGTGGAGTGATTGGTTTAGGTGTTTTAGCAACCGAATGAATAATGAGGAACGCTATTTATTTACTGAACGTGAGCAAGGCAGTTTTTGTTACTCTGTCAATTACCAATGGTATTATTTCTAGCTCCTAGTTTTGTATGATTTGTCCAATCCATAGCCCAGTGAGCAGTCTGATCTTTCAAATCCACTTCTGCTTAATGCTACCTGATTGACTAGTAAATCGATTCCAAAAAAATACACAGGAACAGGTAGTGAAAGGATATGACATTTTCGATTCAATATACATAATCGAGTATGGTCGGACACAGAGGTATACTGAACTCTTTGACACTCAAGTGAACAAAAATGTACAACAGCGTTAACGGTACCCAACCTTGGGGCTTCTGGCACGGTCTAAAAATCATTAAAATTTTAACAGTAATGGATTGGCTGATCCCATTAAATTCACTGTTCGCCAAAAACAAAATGAAACAGGGTAATGCTTGACATTTTCTCCCATAGAATGCAAACTACTAGCAGTTATTTTCATTCCTCAAGATGAATTAGTCTAGCGCTGTTTGACGTTCCAAAGAATGGTTATCTTAGGAAAAAGTGCCTAATTTCTTGAATGTGAACTTTACTTTTTTTCTGAGGAGCTGATTGTCGAAATCCCAGGAAGTAAACAGCAGATCGCTCATTCGCAAGCCCGACCACACGATATGAACGCACCTCTACGTGCCCATGTGCATGCGAACCTTAGCAAACACGCACACACACACGAGCCCGAACACGCAGAAGTATAGCAATGTTCTTTGTTCCACTGTTATCTGACCACTGATCTCTAGAGGGTATTTTTAATTCTCTGCTCATTCGGCTTTTGAATTCTTCTCCGTCTGCCCTGTTGACACTGCTGATCGCACTGCGCATCTACTTGATATACACTTTGATTTGTTGAACTCAATAGCCAGCGCACAAGCTGTCTATCTGGTCATAGTGACAAACTCTGTGTTCAGCTTGACCACTAGGGGATAATTGTTTGCTTTGCTGGGATGAATGACTTGCTACTAACCTGCGGTTTTTCTTTACTGTTCTGAGTGCTTTCAGTTCATTCGTTAGCTGCTTCACTGGCGTGCCTCATTGTTAGTTGTACATTTAATTTTTATTTTCTAAAAATCCTTTGTGTCGTTACAAGTAATTTCGGAGTACTCATTATTGCTGGTTACTCAATAGGCGTTCATATCCGCTGCTGTTCTGACTCATACTACTGACTCTTATACTGCCTATGATCTGAGACCTTGTCACCGGGCAACACTGAAAATTCTGTTTGCGAGTACGACCATATTTCAAAATCGAAAAATCACAGATGGTCTAACGGTAGCACGAGTGGAACGAAAATGCAGACTCGTAAATCGATACAACCTGAGATTTGGTAAATATGAAAATTGTAGTCATATGGAACAATGCAGAGCAAGTGAGTTATTCTAACTTGGCAGACTAATACGTGCGGCTATTGGGTAGATGTTCCGCATACAGGCAACAAACTTGAAGCCTGCAAATTGTTTAGTGGAGTTTGTGGTAGTGTCCATCATGTCTGCTTGGCGAACGAAGGGTACCCATGGGATCATTAGTAAAGTTGTTTTTTTTCGTTCTATGGCCTTGTTTTGCTGTCTTTTTGACATACTTGTCACATACCGGTTTAGTCTGAGCAGCGACCACGACAGAGAGGCATGTTCAAACGATGCGCTTAAAGTTGTTCTGAGTTTCGGGATCCCGAACAAAGTGTGCCCCATTGGTTACAAAATGCCAGTTACGGAGTAAGTTTGGTAGCCGTTGGCAAAGAGCACCATTGTAACGGCATCGTGACTGAGACTAACAATTTCCGTAACTCCAAGAACAAAGGGTCATTCACAATAAATGTCAGACGAAGCAACTGGTTTTCAGCATTAGCAGTAGAGGACTAAATAACACACTGAGTTATTCATCAGCCTGGGTCAAACTGCCATTAGGAAAGTTTGGAACGATTATTTTATCTATGTTAGCAATTACAACCACTGAATACCCATCACATCTGACTCGGGATTGTACGCCACACAAGAGCGAAACCACTTTACAATGCTTACACCGTTTCTTATTAGTAAGTTGAACTTGCATGCAATGAGATGAATATTTCCGTGTAACGTTTTCTAGGGAATTATCATGGAGGTACTAGTATACTGTATGAGAATACCATAAGGGAGCCAACGCAGTCAGAAATGATTAGCATCAACCAAGATTAGAGATATGTATCGCCTAAAATTCCATTGTCGTATGAGTGATTTATCTAACCGACAGCATGTCGTTGACTGCAAGGCTGACAAATTCAGTTTTGTGTTACTAGTAGGAGAGTGAATTTTTTCATGAAATAACTCACTATGTGATATCATCGCTCAGATCACCAGTAAGAAACCACAGAGCCACTTCGAAACTCCTTCATCCTTTTTAGGAATCATCACCTGGAACGTGAACCCCGGGACGAACGATTTTGAGTCGAACGCTTTACCCATTACGCCACAGCGCCGGCTCTCAACGGTTTATTGAACTTCACCACATGATGATGTTGCACCTATCCGTCAGGGATTTGCATGGCCACGTGCGGCTTGCGAATAGCAATCGACCCCTACCGATAGTTGACTTCTATGCAGGTAGCCTAAGTACGACGAAGGCTTTGGACATGACATAACAAGAATGAAACAGCTGTGCAGTGCTTCAACTGATTCTTAATGGTAAGTTGAGCAATGGTATAACGTGATGAACTATTCCATGAAGAAATTCAGTTTTGAACAATCAGAGGTGACAACATGAATGTCTGAACCAAACACTTTTGTGCACATAGGTCGGGATCAATTCATCGTTGCCTTTACCCGCAGTAGTCAACAGGACGGGCAACTGAACGCCTTTTGCTCTTGGGGGAAGACAAAGTGCGTTTCTGCGTTCATCGAATATCCACTGTCAACAAAGTGCGCTAAGAAGATTGGCGTTATTCATTTTATAACTAAATGAGATGTTTCTTATTATTCCATGAAATCTGGAAATGGCTTGAAAACGACCTACTGAAATGGGTATAGTTTTGTTAAACTGTATTTTCTTAAATGTTGTGATGAGAATCTCTCAGGCTGCATTCAGAACGGGTTATTCCACTCGAAGATGTAGTACCTATGTTTCAGGAAAAGTATTAATTCTAACAATCCATTGAGTGGTGGCTCGAAAAAATCCAGCCTTTTATATTTGATTGGTAGAAAACTTGCTAATCGTATTTAAGCATGCATTATATGGTGGAGGGGACATGGATACCCTCATTTCCTTCGAAAGCTAGAAGTATGACTCTATCAAGTATCAAAAAAACCAGAGGAATCGCAAAAGAAATAAGGTAGATAAGTTGAATTTAGATGCGCTCTAAACTTTTGAGGATTCATCTAAGGCAGCTTTACTTATCTGGAAGGGAACATTCGGTCAATTTTAGATTTTCAAGGCATGAGTTGTTCAAGATCAGCCGCAACTTCTGCCGAGGCCGCTCCAGAAAATACATGTAGAAATAAGCAGCTCAACAGAAATGACAACAAAGTGCTTCTGGTTTATATCGATGGGATAGTGAAATCATCGCGCTCCACGGGGTAGCCATTATACACCTACGCCTGAAAACTCTCAGTTCGAAGTCTTTGATAAAAATCAATTTTAGTGCACTTGCTCCACTGCGGACAGCGGATAGTGGATAGGTGTTGTAGGAGAGGCAAAATAGTGAACAAGCACCAGCTAGGTATTACCTGACATATCTGACGAATCGTCCCCTGATAGCTGCGGCCACATATCTATGCTACAATTGCGTCATTTGAGCGCTGTGGGTCAGTGATACGTTCAGTTGATGAAGTTATTTTCACATTTGAAGACATTTGTGCTAAAATCGACACACCTGGGTTCCCATGCATCTTCGTGCAGAACTAAGCAAAACTGAATTCACCTCTGAGAAAGCAGCGCAATGCAAGTAGGGATTCTACGTATCTACTAACGTAAATTTTTCTTAACATTGCGACCTTATTCTAGCACGTGGATCCTCTTATAAAATCAGCACAAACTTACTTGTGATTGTCTAGACAGTGAGTTCCGAGCCCATGATGAGAATTCGCGCATTTTTTGATTTACATATCTGAAAGTAATTGGGTTATAAAATAAGAGCATCTGTTAATTTTAGGGGATCGAAGTCCGAAGATCAGGTTACCAAACTAGCGTAAAATCAATGCGATCAGTCAGCTGTTTTGGATTGCCATTGACGAACGTAGTTCCAAGTATGATATTCGGCTTTGCATATACTGGATCTCAGATGAGAGAAAGTTCCATAAAATAGCAATTAAGAAAAAGGAGGTAATTGACGGAGAAGCATCCTAAAACAGTTCAGAGATATCTTTAAGTCAATGCAGTGTCGCACGTTTGTTGTGGCATGACATCTCCAGCCCAAAATCATCTGTATCAGTCACAACCGGATCATCACCAATGAGAATCAAACTACTTGTAAAGAAAAAAGTAGGAAAAAGTGAATTACAAAATACTTGAAAGAAAGCATGATGCTAACGCAACATGTGAATGGAACTTCACTGAATGTGAGCAAAATGGAGGAAAAGAAAAAAACCATAAGAAACCTATTGATTTTCGTGTTTTCACCTTAACCAATTTGTGAGTTTTGTTTTTCTCGGATTATTTCCAGGGAAGATGAGTTCTACAGACACGCAGCATTCGCGCCACTGGCTTCGGTTCTGGAAGGCGGTAAGCCGCCACTAACTTCATAGCTTTACCCCAGGTCGGAGCCTGGCCTCCCGTTGCTTATTCCAGCCTTGTACACCACGTGCAACAAGGGCGCAAAAAGGTAGACGATGTGCAGGCATACGCAGAGCGTGCCCAAGCCAATGAAGGTGACCTAGAGCGGCTATATTGCAGGATTCAACACACGGCGACGCACCTCGTCATTGCTCACCCAATGTTCCTACTAGACTTGAGCAATGCTTCGGAGACATCGGTGATCGAAAACAGAAAGTTACGTGGCATCCTCAATGCGGATATTTCGGGTCTGGCGATCATAAAGCAGAGCACTGCGAACTGTGGCACTGTGCACCCTTCCCTTGAAGGAAAGTCGGATGTCATGGCATGGCCACAGATGTCGCAGGTTCGCGAAGTCTGCTCTGGCTTTCGCAGTTCGCGATGAGATATCCCCTCCCCAAAAACACTTCAGCCAGGTGTGATCAAACTCTTGAGGTACTTAAAGCTTTTGACTACTTGTAACCCATCTCCGCAATTGGTGAGTGCAGGCACAGGCTCCTGCCAGTCTTGAAGAAATAACTTGTATTTTTAAGGTGCAAAACATACCAAGCTTGCACTGTCACTCAGCAAGATGATAGCATCAGCCGGCTCTAAGTCAACAACTGTGGTCCCTGGAAGCAGTTAAACTTTACTGCCTAAAAGACCAGATGAAGTATTCCGTAGAATATCCTCTATGACGAAGTTGGAAGAAATGGCAGTATGGGGCAGCCTTTTTGTACTTCACTGGAGATGACGATGGGCGGCGAAAGCTGGCCACAACCCTTAACACGACTCGAGGTACATTGATGCAACTGTTTGAAGACCGGCACATATTTCTCGGGTACTTCACTTCTCAACAAACAGTGCCATAGTGCAGACCTATCAACGGAGACCAGAGCTGCGTGAATGTCCAAGGTAAAATAATTCTGTAACAGCTGTCGGAGGGTGAAGATTTGATCGACGCATCCACGACCAGAGCAAAAGCCAGCATCTTCTCTACGAGTTTGTCATTCGCGCGTGTTGCACAACCTGTGAAGAATGACAGACGAGGGCTGCTTTGATGCTGTCGGGATTAGGCTAATGCCCTTACGGTTAGCGGAGTTAATGCGCACCCCCTTTTGTTAATGAGTCAACGATCGACGTTCTTCATCAGGACGGGATCTTTTCGCAGTGCCAGGCCTTTCAGAACAAAACTTCAAAGTTCTCCGGCCTGTTTTATTCCTCCATTTTTACATAGAACTGGGGAAAACACATCGGATAACGGGGTTTTATGACGTCGTAATGCTCGGATTTTCCTGGGGATCTTCGCCTCAACAGATGGATCAGTTGCATCGGGCCACTGGATGCTTGCTTGAATAGCTGGCATGGACAACAGATGGGAACGAAAAACTGACGTGATGGGTGTCGTAAATATCGAGTAAAAAGCTTGTTTTGACCCCCTTTTGTCAGTATCTCTCTGTGTCTTTAAAATTCCATCTAAGGTTGATTTTACACTGACGGATTAAATTGGATATCGATCTTTTGTGTTTAATTTGACCGACGTATACATGTTGCATGTCCTTTGTGTTGCAACTTCACAATGTGGTTAGGCAGATTTCACTTTTCCCTACGTTGGCTCGTTGAGCTTGCGGCGGTGGAAATAAGTGGGAGCACCTCAGGTAGATTTTGGGTCATTAACTTGACTAAACACTAACATTTTTCCATAAATTTGACTAAATGTTTTGTTCTGATCAAATGTCACTGCCGTGGGTTTCAAGTTCTTCAAAAGACTTAAAAAAGGAAGCCACGAAGTTCCCGGGGTCATACTGATGCTGAGCTTGCGTTTAGATCGTATGCGTTTAGCCACTAGCCTTGGGGATATACACGGTGCTTTGGCATTGTTTGTTGAGCTCGTTTATAATAAAGGTAATTCTAACCCCAGGTTCGATCGTGAGCCATATGAGCGATTTTCTGGTGCGCTTGATGTTCACCACCGTACTGGTTTCATTGTGTACGGTTCGATGCTGGCTGATATGATTACTAAATTCCGGCTTACATTGGCTTTTCCAGACCGCTGAAGCAAACCCTTCGATGATCGCTATTCTAATATACAAAACAAGTTTGGTAACTTTATTTTATAGGTCGTCAATAGGATAACGTTGATCAAGTAGTGATGTCAATTCTGATAACCTGGGCTTGAGGAATTAGCAGGGAGATGACCTCAAAATCGCAGTTTTAATTACCTTAGTGACTAGTCCATAGAGGCAATGTTTCTCATACGCGAAATTAAATCTTGTGGAAGTGTCTAAGAGGCAAAATGGAAATTCTCTGGAGTCATGTCTAATAATCCCAAGAGCAACAGAAAGAAACGGAGTCTCTATCACCAGCGTCAACGCATTGACATTCGAACCAACTTAGCGGTAGGCAGGATACATGCTACGTAAGGTCAGCAACCCGAGGGTCAGCATAGCGGAGTAATTTCAAGATCCAATTGTTTCCACAGGTCGAGGTCGAACTTGATGCTAGAAGAATCATAAATTTATGACACTTCAGTTAGGGATGATGTATGTGCAACCCAGACGTCATAATCGGCGATTACATGGTGTCTGATGACAAAATATGGGATCAGTGAAACTAAACGGTGCGTTACGTTCCTGATGACTAAACCAAAGTGTTAGCTTCGATAATCCTGCGTGGTTTGACACCAATCCGCTGGAGTAACATCCGAGAGCAAGAGGACGGATTTTGTCACGCACAAAACTGCCCTAATATCTTAGTCTTTCTCGACTTAAAAGGCCCACTGGATTCAGTGGATCAGACAGCACTATTCAGTGCTCTCCTCCGGTAAGGTGGCGTTCGAGAAGGGTGTCCCAACTCGTCATTCCTGGTTAAATTCGTCATGGACGAGATGATGAAAGATGCTTTAGCAGACCTTTGGGATGTAGAAGTCGAGCTGGGAAGTGGAAGGAAGCAATGTGACCTGTATTGCGCAGATTTCGTTGTGTGCCTGTTGGAATCTGCGGACCGTGCACAACGGGCACTAGATAGACTCTCGAGATCGGTTGCTCGGTCTGGCATGTGCTTTGCACCTTCAAAGTGCAAAGTACTGTTACAGGACTGGACGACAACAGCGCCGAACTTGATACTGGATGGAGAAGAACTAACGACTGTAGACCGTTTCACTACCTTGGTAGCTGTGTGTCGAATGATGATAGCTCAGGAGTGGAGGTAACCACGCGTATATCGAAGGCTGGGTTGGCTTACGCTGGACTGAAGCACTTGTGGCGTGATGGCGTATGCGTTCTGAATATGTTCGTCGGTTGGAGGTTGTGGACCAGTGATATTTACGTAGTCTGGCTAGGATTGAATGGAGTGACCGGGTGAGTAATGTAGAGGTGAGGAGTCTAGTATAAGGTAACGGTATTGAGACTACCTTACCTCGGCGTATGTAGCTTAGCACGTCATGCTGGTTGGGCCACGTGTTGCCTATGGCGAGCACTCGTCTACCATATCATGCCCTGTTCTGTGTTCCGCCTAAGGAATGGAAGAAGCCGGGTGGAGACCAACAGATGACGTGGCAATGAAGGACGAGAAAATATACAGCGAACTTAGGTAAAATAGGTGTCTAAAGTCTTCGTGGTTCGGGTTCGAAAGACTCGTCAACTAGCTGGCTGGAGACATTGAAGGATATGGCAGTGAACCGTGAACAGTGGTGATCGTGTTGTCATTTTCTATAGAATCAGAATGGTTGAAGGAGTGTGTTTGTACAATTAAATTGCGTCCCGTGTGTTGGTTGAAGCAGCGTCTTATCTTTCCCACCGGTGTAGGTCTAATCACTGTTCCTCTTGGATATTCATTCTTTTTATAGAAAAATGTAACCTTAGGAAAAAGACAGTGAGGCCTGCCTTGCTGTTTAAGGCTGAACGATGATGACGAAGACTACTCTGAATTTCCGTGCAAACGTTTAGGGTTTATCCAAAAAGAGGCAACCTTTTAGAACTAAATAATAAAGCTATCCGCAATTTTTATGCACTGCAATGAAGACCACTCACCCGTCTAGCCAGACAAGAAACGTGTCATACAAGCATGATTATCGTCGAGTTAACTACCATATCTGGAGCCACGTGATAGTTGACTGGAAGATTAATCATTAGGGTACAGACAACGTGAAGTTTTCATTCTCGTCTCCTGCTCAAAAGCGAACTGGAATAGAAGCTAACTAGAGAAAGCTCCATCAAATTTGAAAATCTTCCATTTGTTATGCTATTTGAGACGAGGCTTTTTCTCTTCTCACAAATGTATTGTATAAACCTTGGCACAGAAAGTGTCGCATTTCAGACGAAAACGGTGGGGGGTGTGGAAATAAGAAAATAGCTAAACTCGCTAGGTGAAAAAAATAAAGAAAAAAGAAACTCGTTAAACAATGATTTGGGCACATCAAGATGGGTTACGAAATGAAAAGTGGATCATTTTGAAACACGGGAGCACCATTTTGAAAGGTCTTTGCGCAGAGTATGTGTGGGATCCGAAAGTACTTTGAGGCAAATTTTTCACAGGCTAGTAATATAGGTTAATAGAAGATTCGCTTAGTGGTATGAAAGACACCTGGCTAATAATTAATAGACCCCGGTGAAGACTTTTATTCTTCATAAGGAAGCCTTCAAAAATAACAAGAGCAGTAAGGAAGGGTTGGGAAAACACATTGGTATACAAACCGGGAGATGGTGCTTTGTTTCACCTCGTAGTGCTGAAGCCTTCGAATTTGAAGCCCGGACCCAATGAGATTATTTACATCCGTAAAAATTCGGGAAGTCCAAATCGGATTTTTATCATCTCTGCGTCTAAGGACTTATAAATGCGATGAATAAACGAGGTGGCAGCGTCCAAAGTGGACTTGTTAGTTCTATAAGTGAACGGAAAGGTTTCGTCAAGAGGATTCATGGAAGAAAGCAGGCGTTAAGTATTGCACACTATCTGATCTTAAACCAGAAGATGTTAAGGTAATGGGCGAAAAAGTTTAGCTAGAGCAGTAGAATTGCTAGATTTTGGGATGGGAACATTAGTGGCGGGCCTCCAGCAGTCAGAGATAGAAAATAAGCTTTATGATGTGTTAATTAGACAGGTGAACGCACAAGTCAGCGCCACGGCACCATGCATTAAAATAGCTGAGGAGGGACTATCTGGACCAATGCCAGTGGCGATTTTATTGGGTCGGAGAAGCTGAAACACCTTTTTCCTAGAAAAGGGCGTGTAACTGTCTCAACATCGCCCTGTACAAAAGGGACTCAGATATAATTGGAAGGATGGATGAAAGTATTATTGACCCTGTCGACATCTGCAAAACATTTCACATGTCCCTTTTCTTCCCACCCGACACTCGAATGCCATGCCATATTAATGGGTTGTTGTTACCACTCAGGAGTTGGCTGGTGGATGTAGTGTTGGTACGTTTCATTTCAGCTTTTATTAGGGTGGAAATATATGGCACATGGGAGTTAATTTGGGATTTTCAAGAATGCCTTCTGCGTCTCTCTAAAGATCTCAATACCTGGGAGGAGATACGGCCGTTTGAGACGAGTTGTGCTTCAACGGGACAGCTGATAACGAAGATCGTACTGGCAGTCTCTGTGAAACATCGGACACTTTCATTGAGCACGTATTCAAAAGAGAAGCAAACCAATGCTTGTAAAAGAGATTTTTGGCCAATAGAGATGAACTAGGGAGCCGAATTTTGATTTGATTTGTTTGCTTGAAGGAATGTCAGGTTGACCGAGAGAGTATCCTGGGCCTCAAGAGAAGCAGACATTGATTACCACTTGAGATTGACGCGCATAATTCCAGAGAAAAGAAATCAGGGCCGTTGATAATGACTATCTAAGATGGTCCGCACAACTGAGAATTCTGGACAGAAGTGTTACTCACACCGTGGTGTGCTCCTTCATCTAATTATTAAGCCGCCTCTCGGATTTTATTATGCGGAAAGCCTAGTACAAAAATTTGAATTGGCAGACTAAATGATAGGGCCGAGGAATTTTTGTGATTCTTCAGCCATGTCTGTTGGCCTGCGACCGGTTCCGTAGATAATTATCAGATAAACTGCAAAGTAGTCGTCGTTGATCGCAGAAGCCAAGTGTCCATGATAGGCAAATCAAAGTCATCGACTTTTCATGGTAATTTTTAGAAGATCTGAGATCGTGCAAAACCCAAGACGGTTCCTCGGTTAGTTTGGAGTTCTGAACAGTGTTGGACAACTATTCCGTAGTAAGGATTTTAACAAATTATTTGTGCTTTTGATAATTTGTCTAGACAAATGCTTCGCAATATACGGAGAAACATTCTGATAATGATAGCCTTATATTCACTGGATCAAGGCTTATGAATTCTGTCTGTTGCTTTGGACAGCCTTTTTACCAAAAGGAGATAAACTGAGTTTATCAGCCGGCCCTCGAGAAAGTTCTGCGTGCAAAATGTCGGTTTGGCTATTGTGTCTTTTCCAGTTTATTCCAACAATGATAAAGTGAATCGCACCAAAAGAACTAAACAGCACCTCTTCATCCTTGATGTTGCAGATCACATATAATTTAGGTTGCCAAAAGAATGGTTGTTAGAATCCATATTTTATCTCCCATTTTGTAATTTCTCTTGAGTTAGTTAAAAAGAACTGGACTAAATAGGCCATCGCAAGAAACTCCGTCTATTTCCAGATGAACGAGAACGAAAAAAAGTGGATGTTGCGTTTAGTGTATATAAAGTAGCAACAATCTTCCCAATTCTCTGGTTAGTAATTGAACTAGTAAGTTGTGCGTGCGGTTGTCGAATTGTTGGTGCTGTAACTTGGATTGCTTATTCAAGTCATCCAGGATTTGCTAATTGAGGGGAACCTTAATTGATTAGTCCCATTGTCTATGTGTACAAATTCGCCGAGATCAAGCTTGACCAAGAAACGCAAGCGTGTCAGCTGACTGGATCAAAAGCCGAACAAGATGACTGTTCCCGATTCGGCGAGCACAAATAATTTCGTCTGTGTTTGAGAAAATACGGTGTTTAACCCGAGTTTTGTACCAGCAAATCCATGCCAACTCATGCGCGTCCTGCTGTGAAGGACCCAAACTTACTAAAAACACTGCGGATAAATTGGTTTGCCTTCAAAACTTTTAGTACTTTCGTCAGGATACAATGCATTTTAGGAAAAAGAGCGGTCGACGGTGCTATCACCTATATCAGTGGCAACTGATCCGGCATATTTAAGACTGTCAGCAATTATTGACTAAAAATTTGGGTTTAGTTCAGACTAATGTCTTTCACTGGATTTTGCTTGTAATTCAATCCAAACCATTAGAATCGATTAGAACACCAAGACCGTCTGCGTTTTCTCCCATCGTGGTTCTAACTATGCGACGGCTAAATCTTATTAGAAGTTTTGTTCCATTGTAGCACTATGGTTAAAAATCTGAATACATTGCTCACTTTTGTTCTGTATGTGACACCAAGTAGTTCTATTCCTTTTATTCCTGTTCCTGTTTCATTATTGTCTGATTGACTGCAATTTATCGTTGGTGATTTTAACGATACATCCACCAACCTGGTACTCGCTTTCGATAGGGTTGACCTCTATCTCATCCCAACCAGAGGAAATGCATCTTTAGACACAAATCACAAACAAATGTACACTTTTTCACCTACACATACATGTTCTCGTTTCAACCAGTGATCAGTCTGTCAATTTAACGAAACTGGACTCAAATTCTCACCTCCTTCAGCAAAAGTGCCATTTTTCAGGACGAAACTGCGTTTTTCTTAACAGACTCATCTCATTTGCATCCATTGTTATGCTGAAATTCTGCATCTGTCTCCTAGGCGTATTCACAAAAGACGCTGAATGTTTTTCATCTGTAATTTCCTAACGACGGAAAGATGACCGGGACGAGTAAAGGAATTTACTAATAAACTTCATCATCAGGGTTCCGTGTAATTTTAGCCTACCGTCATCAAATTGGAAATGAAAGGACTAACCTTGTCTTTGCTTTTGGGTCTTACTGAGAGTCAGTCGCTTTTGCACGAAATCAGGGCTCCGTTCGAACAAAGAAGCTAGTTGCACGTATCCCAGATGGAGGTCGATAGTCTGAGCACCGTCTTTATTCATCCCGATCCCGAAGAATTTGTCGCCAACACAACAGTTACTACCTCAGAAGTTAAATTATTTTCTTCAAGGTAATAGTTTGCGCTCTTCGGATCTACACAAATGCTCCCACTTTTGGCTTCGATGGCAAGTATTGAATCGTTCCGAACTTAGCATCAAATGTGCTTGCGAAAATTGACTTTCGTTGTCAACAGAACCGTTGTTACTCTTGTTATTCCATCCTTACGGATATCTACCACGGTCCTGCTGATCTCGTAAAAAACATGACCTCAAACACTCAGTCAAATTGTATTTTTCTAACCGATATGGCTTTGGTCCAGCTCATATTAACTGGGGTGACTGTTCTGAATCTAATAACCTATTTCTTTTGTAAACAAAACTCGTGGGTGTACTATAGAGACAGTAGCCTTATTTCAGCATATTACCTTCAAATGTTAGAACTGATCCGCGAAGTCACTTCACTGTAATTTTTTACAGTATTCGTCTACCTTGGACTAAGTTCTTCGTAATCTCTTTCTTCATGCGCATCGGTCCTTTAACTCCCTCTCTCTAGGCCGCGTTGACCGATAAAAACATTTTTTAACAATGCTGAACGAAATAAATTTGCTTACCATTCATCTAGTCCCGTAACTAAGAACTTCGATATTCGCCAACACGATATTCTCTCGACACATACTTTCACCGCTTATTTTAGTGGTTTTATTACCGCACTACCTGTAAAACGTTCTGAGCATGTTCGACATATTGCATGCGGCCAATTAATCCAAGTACCTCTGAATGCTTTGAGTTCTTCCTCATCCTTTTTCGCTTTGTTATCTCAACGAATGATCGGTTGTCGATACAGTCCCCGTTCTCATGCATTTCACGTATTTTGGTTTTGCAACAAGCACCAATCTAAAGTGGTCGTGCACATATGTAATTATATACTGAACGAATAATTCGCTTGGCTTCGCAACTCTACAGACTGCACCGATTTGGAGCTAAGTGCGTTATTAGTACGTTGTCTCCTCATGTTACTCCATTGACCTTCCGCAATCGTACCGAGTGCTTTCTAGTTCGGTTGCTCCTGCATGCACAATGTGTGCAATTTGCACATCAAAGCCTCCGAGCTTCTGACCTTTTCACTCATCCACTTGTCCAATGCTTGGATTAGTTTCCTATCATGTTCATGCTTGCCACAATTCAGCTGGATAAAGAAGACGTTATGAGAGAACTTCTTTATACTCACTACGGGCGAATATGTTTCTTCTACTCTCGCTACACTTCCTGATATGTCTCCACGTTGACAGCATCAACTTTGCACTGTTTGTATTTTGGTTGAAATGCGAACTTCATTGACTTACAGAATCCCATAATGCAATCCAATACAACATAACAAAATGGCTTCCGGTTTGAAATATTACTAGTTAAATTTGAATGAGCATTGATGGAAGGCAGTTTTTTATTCAGTACCATTATTTTCGAATGCATGTCTAAATGATCGAAGGAACGATGTGGCTTGTGACATGTTCTATTACAGTACATGTCTTAAAACGTTGCCTTTACTCATATAGGCATTTTCTGACAAAGATATGCACTTAATTTCGGCTCCTCTATTCGGATTTATCATGGAAGTACTTCACGTTTTACCTTGCGGAACAATCCAAATACACGTTTCAAAAAGCAAACTTTGAAGTTCGGTCTATTTGCTGACCGCAACTATTCGACCGTACTTACCTGTCGCTAAAGGATTGCACTTGATCGGACGAGAGCAAAGTGACCGGGTAGTTTAGAGTGAGTCGTGAGAAGTCGATATTCAGAAAAGGATCTCCCATGAAGTCTTCGGTTCTGTGAAATGAAACAAAACCACAAGGTGAGCGGGTTTCATTTAGGGACAAGTTTTACATGAGCTGTGTAAAAAAAGCAACGTGATATTCGAACTAAAAACTGACCGATAAGAATTGATCCAGATTAATAACTGGGCGATAGCTTTTTCTGTCAACGATGTGGATACAAGTGAATTGACCTGAAACAAATGCCCGGCAGGTGAGTTGTACATCCCAGCTCTCGGGACAGAATGACTTGATGGAATAAACTCACGTATTCTCCTATGGCATTGTGATACATTTCCACTATCCGATCAAATATATTGTAATCCGGAGGAAAGTATATTGGACAGATATTCTGTAATGAAGAAGTTTAAGGCCAGCAATGACAAAATCCTGATCAAAACTTAGGAACACTTGTGCCACTGGGTGATGCTATAATGTGAATATCCTTGAAACACTGATATTGCTTTAGAGAATGAGAAAGTGATTCCGTTTTTCAGCATTTCATTATGGTTTTCATTCTCGAAAATGATGTTCACGATTGGGGAACTAATTACCTTCTGCCATGGGTAGCACGTACCGTAAGAAATGACAACCACCTGAAATGTTGAACTAATCATCCTAGACAAATCTGATACTCAAATCTGCCATCTATATGGCCACATTTTTGCTTTTTCTCAGTCCAACGGTCTACCGCATCTGCTCCATAAAACCAGTCTGTGTTAGTCCACCTAAGTGCCAATAACTAGTCAAGAGCCTTGACAAACAAACTACATAATCGCTCCTCAACAAGACTGATGTAAGCAATCTCATTAAGTAGTTATTATTTTTTGATTCACTCGTTTTATTTCTAAGGCGGATTTACGGCAACCCAGGAAAGGAACTACTAAAATCGCACGGGTTCTCATTAGAGAACCGACCGATGTTTCGGCTGACAATGTTAACTGTTTGATCATTTCCGTGTTCTAACGTTGACTGTTGTTGACCACTTGTAACCCCGGTCTAATGCCGATTTTGCTGTGGCAACGAGGCTGACCACGTGCAGAAGACTGTAGTTGCGTTGTTGTGGTCCCGTGTGAGCTAGCCAAGAAACAAATTTTGGGAGTGGATGGGTGAATGCATTATAAATTGGAGATTACGCGACACAGGATGAAAATAGAATAACCTCGACGCAGGAGTGTCAGCCTGGATTATCTCCCAAACAGGGCTGCTCCGCTAGGAGGTTAATTACGATTTTTTGCTCGTTGTTGGGACCTTCCACCATGTGAGATAGCATATGTGCAGGGAAGCACGTTCAACTGGTTGTGTCCAGGGGATTTCATTACTCTGACTCTGGCAAATTCGCCATAAGAATTTGGTACTTTTATTATTTTATTTTTGTCAGCCAACATTTCAGCGCCAATGGTACCACAGTTGTCAGGAAATAGTCCAATCTTATCAAGATCGCATGCACTTCTCTCAGTTCAATCGGGAGCGGTATTTTTCCCAATCAGCAATCAGATATTCCCACGATTGGTGTTCGCAATGTCACATCATGTGACGTGAAAATACAATTATCCACTATCCAGTCTCACATTGTTGTAGGGCCGTTATTATCGCTGTGACATCGGTTTACATTCATTGTTCTTCATTTTGCATATCATCATTTTGTACAGTATTTTGCTGTTTGAAAAAGTAGAGTAAACTTATCCCTTGTACAGCCGACTTGTTCTTAGTTTGTGTTCGTGTTATTCTCGACCGATGAAGTTCATATGCACTGACTAATTTATCATTATCCGTCTTCTTTGACCACATTGCGAGCTGAGATTCAACATTCACAGCGACGGTGGAATCGGAATGAGGCACAAAAAACTACTATGGAGGTGGACTATTTAGTAGGCCGACTTTAAACCTGCTCTAGATATTTTGATTTGCAGTGTTTCCTCTCTATTTACCTTAGCATTTACTTTTCGCATTGTCATTTACCTTTGCAAGTTGCCATATGGCTTCCTGAATATATATATATATATGTGTATGTATATATATATATAAATTGTGTGGGCTTGTGTGTGTGAAGGGTATGCACCCGAGTGGATGCACGCTAATGATCGTTTTAGATATTTTAGACGGAATATGGTTGTTTTTGTCCTCATTCAACCCAAACGAGTAAGCCGGGGATAGGCTATTAAGACAGACCACCAAATGAGCTATATTTATTGTTTCCATTCACGGCGAACTGAATCTCATCCAGTGCCTCTTTGGCAATCCAGCTCGACAAGAATTGATTTCAAGTCCCGCGGTTGGTTTTAAGCCTCCCTATACGCGTACTAATAAGCGATTCATCTGTTTACCTTTATCCTACGATCAATACGATATCGGGGGCATGTTTGGCTCGTGTTATCCCATGTCCAATCCATAAAAGGACTTACCTTGGCAATTTTTAGGTCATTTCTCGCATGTTGTCTGATTGCTTCATTGTCCCGGACTATTTTGTTCTTATCATCGTCACTGTCGAGTCCACTACCAAAAACTCTGAAAAGCAAGAACAGTGAAAATGAAAGTGTGAAGAAAGTTGATCAGCTCCATGTAGTGCTCAACTGAATCAGGGGTGTCAGACGACGAAGAATAACGCTGTCGGCATATTTTAATTTGGCTAGTTCAAACGACTACATGTTATATCGCTGAAATAGTCTATCATACCCACCTAATGCATTTCCGCTTAATTGATGGAGCATCTAATGATATCATACTCAACGGACTGAATGAAAATCGATTGGTTAAAACGGACACAGATTATTATGTTGAGGGCAAAAAATTTTACGATTCATTGCAAGAAAATTAGATAATGATTTTTACTCGTAGCCCGCTGTAGTATTAGAACAATGCGGTTTTTCCTTGTAAATTGCAATGGTAGATTTCATATCGATGTTGCTGTATGGCGCACTTCAAAAATATCATTAGACTCTTGTGAAGTGATCAACAAATTCACCTCTTCTATTGTCAGCGAATCCGAGATAGTTTGTTCATTAAATTCACAGCTTTCCACCGTACGCACTTATGCACACACATGAAAGAAGGACTTAGAGAAGATCAAATAATCCAAGTAGGCAGTCAGAACATTCTGAAAAGTGTGTTCTCCATTTGGTCTAGTCTATTACGTGACTGCGCAAAACGACTCGAGTCAGCAGATCAGCAATGTGGAAAGGAACTTTACATCAAACAAGTTAATTTCTGAAGTTTCACTATGAATTTATTCAAGAGACAGATCAGAAATTTTGCAGATTAGAAGAACTATTGATCGGTTTGTTTTATATCTTTGCCACAAATTGTTTCTCCGGCTAGTGTTGCATTTTTTTGTCATATTTAGCTTGTGCATCCGCAAATTTGTTATTAGACTTCGCTATTCTGGCTACGCTTGCAGTTCGCAAAGCTGCAGTAAGAGAAAGCAAGCGTTTGGCGTACGCCTTATTATCGATCCGTTTGGAGGTCTGCTCTCAGTAATGTTCTGTGAGATTCTAGCTAATCTTCTTCAGGTGGGCTACATATTTCAATGAACTAGTCTATGATATTTACTGAGCTTCCTTTTACTGGGCAGGTTGTCATTCACCGTTGAACTAATTTGATGGTTGTCCATAAACAAGTTAACCGTCCCTTTATTTACATGTTACTTAATACATTACAACTTGAACAAGCAACCCTGAATCGTACAACTACATCGTTTTTATCCATGTTCCGATTCGAACTGTTCCGATTCCATTATTGGAGATATAATTCGGAATACCAAAATACAATCCATTACTATTCATGGATCTGATTTTTCCCCAGTAGCAAGCTGGCACCTTTTAATTTATTTGTGAATAAGAATGGAAGTGAAGCCGCTGTTGCCTTTCATGAACTGATGAACATCAAAAAGGCATGGCGCACCTACTGTTTCGTTCTTTTTCGAGCAAAGTTGAATAAAAGTTGGAGAAAATGAGAAAGAAATCAAAATAAATGTGCAAAGTCCACCACAAATACTAGCTTTTTCATTCCCTACCCCCTCGTCCTCGCTCATCCATCGGGATTTATGTTGCTCTTCAGGCTTCGTACCACCCGGTTGCCGAAATCGAAGCGGAGGGTTGACTTAGCGAACCCTATTCCGGCCCTTTGATCAAGTGGTTGCATCCACAAAGCAGCAGAACGATCTGGGGATTATGTGACCCACTGGGGGTCGGTGCCTGCTTGTTCTGTTCACACGCCTTTCGGATGAAGGTAGACATTCTGGGTACGCAGTACACCCTGTAGCCACAGACCCCGTATGCTTCGTACGCTGCGGTTGGTTTGGAATCGGGTCTTAGCCAGTGGTAGGTAAACCAAAACCTTATATTTGCCCCGCGGGAGGCAAAATTAGCCCTGAATGTCTTTGATATACTGTTCATCGCTTAATCGACAAACATAAGTGATATTTCATCTCAGTCCACTGCAAGGTGATGTTTCAATGCTTTGACGTTCCTCTTCAAACGGTTCCATCCGCTTAGCTTTGTTCTCATCAGAGACCATAAAAAGAATTAATCTCGTCAGTGCTTTTATTCCGATCAGCATTGTTTTGAAAGAACAGTGGTTCGATTAACTGATTGCTACAAGTAATTTGTCCCATCTTAAGGTTTTCCTTCGTCACCCGCATAAGCCGGGCTTCTTGGAGAAGGCTGACTCAGAGGTATTTAACGACGACATAGCGACTTCTCAAACCAAATGACAAGGTATGCGATGATAACAGTCTACGAGGAAGAAAGTCGGGTTAATTGAAACGGGGATGGGTATTGTTTTGGCTTTTTGTGTACCATTAATGTCGACACTGCACGGTGTCTTTGAGATTAAGGTAGGGTTTTTTCGTTGACGGGGTTAAGCAGACTTGACGACGGAACGGTTGGCGTGTCCCGTTATCTCCATGTGAGGCCTTGATACTCACGGCTGTTTTATGACATGCTCGACGCTTGAGTGTAGTGAATGAGACATGCTCCATAACCCCTATGGCCGGCAGTCATAAGGCAGAAATATGGAAAGGCATGAAAATACCTAGCATTCAGATATGTCAGATGCGTTAATAAGTCGGGCCCCAGCGAACTGCCATCAGCCATCACGAATCACCTGCGTTTAAGTGCATACTGCAGATTACTCTACGAATTCGAGGAAGTTCATCGATAAAAGTTCGGTATTTCCGTCATCGTCTGGATGCTTATACTTGTTTTTTTCGATATACTAAGGCTTCTAACACAAGGAATCAAATTATCTATAAACCCTTTGTACTGAAATACACACTGTTGCAAAAGCTTCCGACCTTCAAAAATATGCACTGTTCAAATCCTAAAGTCACGCGGCTCAACCATACTGCTTGGAATAAACAGACCGACACTGCTACGACTTGCAGATCTTGTCCTTCCTAAAATGAATCGAGGAGAATAATGCGTCGACGGTGAGAATGGGTAAACTGCGACCTTGACAGATATCAATTTTGTGGCTGATTGTTATGAAGTATGAGAGGAGGCTGCGTACGGACGCCAAAAATGCAAGGTGTCATTAGTCAAGCAAACATGAAGTTTGGTCAAATTTTGAGTTGACTGGCAAGTGTCTATGAAACCACCTGAAATTTCCATGGGCTTTGAATTAGGTCAGCTGCGAATCTGAGGCCATATACGAAATTAATCAAATGAATCAGCTCGTGGGTGGATTGAACGTGGTCTGATTTTCACGATGAGCTCAGAGACGACCGAGGCCCCGTTCAGAATGATGGCCATGGAGGAGACAAAGAGGCCGTTAGACGGAAGCGATTCGAAATGAGCTTTAACTGAAAAGACTTATATATACCGTTTGGTTGTGACAATCAAAGGATAATCGCGCAGATCGGCCAGGGGCCGCTTGATTGGCCTCGTTTGATTAGGCTGTTTGGGAATAAAATAAAATCAAGGCAGCCGACTGAAGTTGCTAAAGCTTGGGACTGCGATGACAGGATTTTAAAAATGCGGTATTACACACGTCTCAAAGCTTGATCAGAACTGAGTTCACTGCTTCATCAAAATGGCAAAATACATGATTCCATTAGACCTAAGTGAGAAGAGCTTTTGAACCCGGCGGGATTCGAATCAAACCACTGACACACTCCACGTTGTCACACGGGTCACTGCAACATCTGACCGTATGTGATTCCGTGCGATTGCACTCCATTTCAGTTCAGTTCACATTGTACAAAAATGACCTTGCAAGAATATCTTCTGGGTTCCGTTCCTACCTAACAACACCATCTACTCAAACAGAAAAAAGGAACCAGACAGTGCATTATCGAGCACAAATTAGTGAGCTGAGCAATCATACAGAAGGAGAGACGTTTCAAATACAAGGAAACCAATGACTGTGGCAATCAGCCATATCACCGAAGATATCCAACTATTGCTTCGAGGGATCTCGTCGACCCCTATTCCGTAGTCCAACTGCATTCACACGAGACAATCCACTGGTTAAAACACACATCCTTAACCCATATAATCCACCGGCAACCTTGACTCATCCGACAAAACTTACCTGTCTCGCAGAACAGCGTTCAACGGAGCAGCCGTTCTGTGGACATGAGCAAATCATATCCCAAACACATTAACCGACTCTGAATAATTGCCTGTTTTGAAGACTGAACGGTAGGATCTAACACAACACGCCTAACCTATGACTTACTCAAAATTCTCCCACCGTATTTGACTAATAATACGAAGACAACGATGACCAGATACCGGAAGTATTCGGATACCCCCTGCTCTTGGTGCCCATGTTTCGGTGTCGAAGAGCATGATTGACCCCATCGCTGCTGCATATACTCGACTATTGTTTTGACAACCGAGTGTCAGGCCGAAGCCAAATATGCCTCAACTGGGTGAGTGCCGATTAGACCGTTTGTATACGCGAAGAAACTGTTTCTGATATACGACCAACAGGTGAGATACAACTACACAAGTAATTAAATCTATTCAATTTAATCACCTGTTCTCATGCAAGAATAAGATTCACCTTCAAACCAATGCAATCCTGTGATAGAATTCAGTATTTCGAAGATGCGAAATGCATACCAAACATATATGCAATAATATCCAGACGATCGGGAAAATAATTGCAACCTACTTTGGTCTTTATTCAGTAGAACAACATCATCCGCATATTCTAAATCAGATAACTTACTGTCGTATTTAATATGAACGTCAATGTTCTCACACGAGTGGAAACGTGAAAGTGGGAAGCGCTGACGAGCAACATTATTCGTGAACCCAGTGAAACATTCCCGTACAATCGAACTCGGTCTCTTTGACCTAGCGATCAGTATTAGACGGCTTACCTTGAACCGAATTTTTAGTTATGAGCAGAATAATGAGGACTGAAGTTTCCATCGAACGAAAGTAATAATTTCAAAAACTGCCATGATTTTTTAACGCACCAGTACCATTTAGGTCAGTCATTTGAGTACCAAGCAAAGCTGCTCATCGATAGATTTGTCTGATACGGAAGGTCCAGGTATAAGTTGAGCTCACTGCTCAAACTTAACTGTTCACTTCACTCAGTTACTTTCAAAGGTCCAAAAATAAAGCAGACAGATCAACCAACCGCTCTACCCAGAACTGAAAAGTTTGAAATAGACGCTGCCCTTGTCTCCGAAAGCGCTCACTCTTTGTGGGCCGGATGCAAACTCTTGGTCTGGCCTTGTGTGTCAGGTGATCCAGGTTTGAGCGCTCTCTGCCAAGATGACATCGGGGTTGCTTTCAGAAAGAGACTCCAGTATGCGCTGTTGGATTGGATTTTAGGCAACATTTTTTAGTGTGCAAGTCTGCTGGGTGGTCTTGTGTGTGCCAAAAGCAATCGACTATAACGTCAATGTTTGTTCAGCTTGTCTGTTTAAGCGCCTACCGACCGCAGCCCTCGTGAAGCTAAACGGAGATTCGGTCAAGACTTGCCCAAATTACTACGAAGCTTGCGTTCAACGGACGTCGTGATCACAATTGGTGTTTTTATCGTCCAATCTGTCTATCTGGGGAATGCACAAATTCGCATCAGAGGCCCGTTTTCTGCCTTAGCCGATTTCACCGGAAATGGTCACTGCCTGATCCAAGATCGTTCTGAGTGGAGGCAGCTTTTGGCCAACATAAACTTTCATCGTGAAAAACGACATCGCCTTCATAGTGCTGGACTCAGGATGACAACAGTCATTGGTCTTTGGTGGCGCGGATGAAACGAGGGTCGCTGATCACCCGTTGACTTTGATTATATCTTGACCCAAGTTAGCTTGCATCTGCCCCTAGTATTTCGTCGCACTAAAATCATTCGCTCTGAACAGTTGCGTCCAAAAGACAACTACAGAAATGAGTTCCAGCCAAGGCTTTATAAGCAAATATCGTTGCATGTAAATGCTCATAAATTGAGTGAATATTTGTGGCAGATCAACGATACCCTAAACTCAACGGCGAACTTCCATTAGGACTTCAGAACTTGTAAGCCTCAGAACCAATGGCTAGATGCTCTCAAATCCAATCCTCCAGAAGTGCAAATTCCTTAAATGTCAATTAACCAGGAACTTCACAACTGACCTCTGGCAGTGGTGGATAGGAGGGTTTAAGTAAATAAAGCAGATTACAACTACCGGCAATTGTCATAGTCTTTATTAACCAGTAGGGATAACTGGTCAAAAAAACAAAGATTAACTGAGTTAATTAAAGAATCGGACGGCTCACTCATTCACTCTTGGGACCGTCAGCAATGGTGTTGGACAAGACAATTCACACAGCTGACGATGGGACTCCCTCATAAGCCTGAAAGTGAGATAATGCAAGTAGATACCAGTTCTTCGTCTGAAATCGAGGCCCCCAGAAAGATGGATTTTCTTAAAAGGCATGAGACAGCTTGACTAGGTAGGCTGTCTCCGTCGTTATTCAACGACAGTGGTAAAGTGTTGATATGGCAGTTAACAAAAGCAGCGGAATCACCGTGGGAAAAGGAACCGATCCCTAAAGTCTGGTGTGAATCCGTGACTGAACCAAATTCCCCTGTGAAAATAGCAGAGGATAGCCTATCGTGGTCTATACCTTTATCCGAAACAGTTAATGGCTTGAGAATGGGTCAAAGTGAGCAACCCATGAGCTGGTGGAAGAGTATGGAAACCCTAACCAGTGGGCTGTTTGGGATAAGCCACTTCAGTTTACCAGTTTATGGTCCACGAGATTAGTGACGTCAATGCATTCCGCATCCTCCTCCTGTCGTATGTTCTTACAATTTTTGTTACCATTCGGTACAAACAGGTAGCAACCGAAACCGGAACACTTTAGCGTAACGAGAAAGGTTGCACAAACGGAAACTGAGCCGATAACATATGAATCATTATGCGATATTCAGAAATTTGCCGTACTAAAATAATTCGATTTGTTACCTCGACCAATTCAAGCCCACGGAGTACTATAGTCCGACAGGGCATTTTCTGACCTGGTAAGCCATAAGCCCCATTGTTATCGATCGAAGCAAGCTCCACATTAGCACCAATTAGTTCTATATCCTGAATAAATTTTTGAGAATAAATTCAGAAAAATAAACTATATGGAAATGACAAATTTCGAAATAAAACTGTAAAGTAGGTACAAGTTTGTCCCAACTGAATTTGATTTCTATGTCAACCAACGCTCAAGGCAGTGCGAGTGCCCGTCGCTGTCACTGTCGGGAATTGTTGTTGTTGCATAATCAAGTAGTGGTCCCTCTTTTTCAAATTAAACCTATGATTTCGCGATTTCATATTTTCATTCCTCACTTCCTTATCAGTTATTCCAAACTCAGCCTTGCGATGATTCAGTACGCAAACAACAAACGATTGTCCTACGTGCAATGAACGTAATTAACGGCCTCAGACAGATTCGGACATCATTTAAGATATACAGATAAATTCTAAAAAAATTAGCGTAAGATGAGAAGTGTAACTGGCAGTTCAATAGTTAACTGTTGTCAATAGAATTTTTTCATTCAACTTACTTATCGTGAATAGTTTTGGCGGTAGCATCGAACAAGATTTTCTTCCATCGTTTTGGTCTGCCTGGAGGCATAAATCCATTTTTCTCGGCACGCTTTTCCCAAATCAGGTCGGCACTACATGCAAAGGATTATCACCGAGATGAAAAAAGGTTGAAAAAAACACGTTGATAAATTATTTGCTGTTTACAACCACGTAGTAGGAAGGGTGGTAAGTTTGTTGGTTCATCTATCCGTATACCAGGATCAACATAGAACGACCATGAATAAGGAAATAGGGGAAAAATTTGTGTTGGATGTTTTTTTGAAATTGGGAGCCTCGTTGTTTTGAATCTCTGTCGTCATGCATTTGATTGTTATCGATTTGTTCGTATAATTGTGAATAGTCAGATCGGTGGGTAGTTGGAAAAGATAGTTATTAAGAAACTATAACCAGTGAATATTATTGCTGAAAAATCAACCAATGAGGCTACACTCGAGGCAATTCATGTTTGATTGCTTTTCATGATTGAACACATGTACGAAAGAAACAACGAACAAGACAGGACATGTTCAGTTTATCGTGCTATCAGACATCCGATGAATAGAACACTTTCATGCAGTTGAACGCCATAGATTGTGACAGAAGCCCTATGCTGAACCACAATGTGATTGATTGTTTCTTAGAGAGCTGTAGTCGTTGAACACAATTTTATTGCACAGAGAATGTGCCCAGTAGATTTGAAAATTTGTTTTGATTCTACGGATAATGTACTTCCAGATTTTGGAAACCTTATTCATCAACGAATCCTTTGATTATTTGTCAACAATCAGTTTTTAGTCAGCAATAGAGAAGTTAACAAACTTTTGAATTAGAAACAACCGTAATTGAACTAGATGGGGCCGAACTTTACTTCTCGATATTTTAAAGTCAATATTTGTGAGGAATTTTCGGGTTTCGGGTGTGAAAACCAGCTCACCATTGGTGGGATTAGGGAAAGCTATTTGAAGAGAATCAGTCAAAAGTCTATGCTCGAATGTCTACATGGATAGTAGATCTGTTCTCGGGAAGAACCATGCGACTTATGCTGATCGCTGAAATCGGTGTAAGTTCAGGTCACTTGGTACAGGGGTGGCAAGAGCGGGGTGATGAGGTCTAGATCGGCAATCCGTGTCGTCTTTAATAGGCGGCCGGTTTAGAATCTACGTTCGTCATCTTTACAATTCAAAGTTCAAATTATGTTTCAATTGTCCGCTAGTCAAAACAAATAATGCACCTCAAGGAACGTTGGTAAGATGACGAAGTGCTGACTGATAATTTTATGAAGAGAAATGAATCAAAAAAGCCAGTGGAACACAGTTTGGTCGTGATTGCCCTGAAACTCGTTAGTAGTTTGTCTCAGGAAGAAAAAAACGATAATTACTATTGTTACTAACAGCAACTGTCTGTCGACCATTCGTCACTCACTACTACCATCAATGCCACCACTACCAGTAGCACGATTCACCTCTATTCTGGGAGATGGAATGGGAAGTTCCAGTCTGTCACGTTGATTTGGATTTGGTTACTAGTGGAGCTGGCCGATACGTTTACTGAATCCCTACTGGTGTTCTTTTCTTTTTTATTGTCCGTTTCCAGTTGAGTCACGTGTAAACCCCTCCAAAGAACGCTGGTCCGGAAGTATATTACGTGATCCACCGGACTTATAGCAATGAGATTAGTGGTCAGGTTTGTAGGAGAGAATGTTGTCATATAGATTTCATCCGGATTCATCTACGCTATTGCTCCGGGTGCGTACTGACGAGTACAAGAGTAATTTCATCAAAACAAAGGCTATTCTGTTCCTATGCGATTAAATGCTTACAGTGCTTCGGAGGGAAACAAGGGGTTTAATGGCTTTATCAAATGGCCGAGTACACTCACCAGGTCACGATATCACCAACGAATTTTTGTGGTATTTACTTCAGAGAACGCATGCTACCCGAAGAGTCTTGATGTCTTTGACACTCTCACTGCTTGTTCGCGATGGCTAGTTTGATGAGTAGCAACTTGTCCGTGTTCCTAGCTAACTCCAAAAAACGGCGGCAGTTTCCCTGTCTGGAACCTGTGATCTTGTCGAGTCACATGAACCTGTGCTGTTCGCGCATACCAAGGACTTGGTCTTGTACTTTGCGTGGACTATAGAGCGGAGGAATTACCCGAATGCCAGCAACTTCCGATGATGCTGTAAGCTTTCGGTTAGTTATGTCTTACTTGACCAGAAGCCCTGCAAACTGAACCAGAATTTAGGTTAGTACGTTTCTCTTCGCCCAACTCTCAATGAAATAGAAATTAACATCCAAGTAACTACTGCGGAACTGTATGAATGATTCCTCAGAAGTTCCTCTTAGTGGTATATTAAGCTGTCCCGAATACACCGATAAAATACTACAAAAGCTACAGGAAATAAGGATAAATTAATTACAAATCACTTAAGCTTGAGGCCAAGTGAAATCTATTTTATCTTTTGCTTCCTTCATTAATGAAATACCAGTGTACTCATTTTTCAGGAAGGGGGCCACGGCCAATAGCGGGCTGACGAGTGTAGAGGTTGACAGGAGGTGGTGGGATTCGAACCGGCTACTTTCAGGTCCAAACGGCATGACAGTTACTTATGCTAATATGCGCGCGGAACATCCTGATTCAATTTTGACGAAGTCAAATAATGTGAAAAAGATGAGATAAGAAATGAATTTCTTTGAGACATTATATAGGAAGATATTTTTGCGGGATAAAAATAAAAGCAAACCAATTGATTGTTTGTGTCGAAGCAACATGTTGTAATAATATGCCAAAGTAAGGCTAGCGCGTACTCGTAAAACAAGCCCGCTACATTATAAATCCTACGCAGACTTTGTGTGCCACGAACGGGCTTTCAGTCTTCGATTTATTCGACAGTTGTAAGCAAATACCGAAAACTATGTGGTATTTATCTCTATCGGTACACTGGCACAGGGTTTCCGAAACTCCTTTGTGGATTCAAATCATATTTGATCAAGTAAACGTAGTGATGACTTTGACGTAATCATTAGGTAGAAATGAAGCATACCTATTCTTCTGCACGAGGGAGACAGAAACACAGGTTTACAAAATATACTGACACTTTTATATTGTCAGCAAAACACAACAAAAACCGAAAAAAGTGTATGAAAAAAGAAGTGGCAGTGCAAAGGAGGGTAACTTTCCAACTACCTAGATAAAAGTCAAATTGATGAACTATTTAGACCATTTAGACTATTCAATAGAAAATGATCGTTGTCTTAGCATATCCGAGTAATTTTGTGCTCTCGGCGTTGTGGATAGGCGTTCTTGCTATGTAACTTGTTATTCGCTTCAATTTCCGTCCAATTTTTGATAGTCCCTTCGCTGACTATTTAGACGATCACGGGGACTGCAACGTGCGCGTGGACAGATACAGTTAAACAGTCGCGGGCACATTGCGATAACTTGTGTTTTTTACTTGGTTTATTCAGGTTTTTGATGAAAAGACTGCTTCCAGAGGAAGTAAATGCTGAAAATGGATGCCAACAATGCTGAATTTTGAAACCCTGATAACAAGTATTCTTATTATTAGTAGTAGTACTAGTAGTATAGGTGGTAGTGTTAATATTGATACTAATATTCGTTTACTGAAGTCCATGGCCGTGACTGTTTGCAAGAAGTCAGTTGGTATGAACGAAATGGCTATAATGATAGTGAGAATGATTTCAGAGTGCTTGAGAATGACGCTGAAGATCTCAGTTATCACAGCTATAATTACTCATATGGTATTATTTTTCATTATTATGACAGGTTTATTACCCAAAAAGTAAGCTAGACCACAGAGATAAAAAGATCGGTAGAGACAATGTGCTTGGGATGACATAAACGATTATTTATCCCTCAATTATCTGCAGAATTTCATATTGCATAGTGGTGTTCACAGATGCCTTCATACAAGCACCTGGTCATATGGTTAGTGCGTATTGTGCCTCAGGAATACCTGTATGAATAAGCACAAAACAAGGCTGCAGAATCAGGAACTTTTTCATCAACCATAATGACACAGTTGGGCAGGATTCGAACAGAATCCGTATCTTGGCTGCGTGAAATGTCTTATTGATAGCAGTCTTTACTCGTTTTGTGCTACCTCTGTAAGCGCATCATCTCCGCATGGCAAGGAAATTTACATGGGGTTAATTTTCACCATTTTTCTGGGGATTTTCCTTTCTATTTGTATAACCTCATGAGTCAATCGATTAGGGTGGCCATTTTTGATGAATACCTTTCCCATCGCTTGAAGTTCAACCCCACTAGAATCTACCATCTCTATTGTTTTGCTCTGTTTGTGAGCCATCTAATTAAGCTTCTTTTTACACCTAGAAGTAAAAAGTGGTCACAACGAATTTGATGTCTATTCAACGTGACTTATCTGTGTACAGATCCTCGAACTGAACTGTCTTTCTGACTATCCAGCAACAAGTCCAGAAATGCTATTCCATTGTTCAACTCCATCTCTGTTGTGAACTTCAGGTTTGCTTGGGTCGAGTTTTTTAGTTCTCACATAAAGGTTAATTACACAGAGAATTTCAGTTACATACCGTTTAGTCATGCCATTCAAGCGGACCTCTTTCCAACCTTGTCATATTTTATCTGACTAATCTAGTCACTTAAAGTTTTTCCCAGCACACCATGGTGTGATGTGCCCAGTAGGAATTGTCAGACAAACCAGATTAAGGTCAGATTAAGGTTGCTGATAACCACAGACAAGATAACCCTCTGTCTCTTAAGCACAATCTGTGTCCATTGTAGACTCGCACCAGCCAATGGGCTTCAATTTCCAGATATTGATAACATGTGAAGATAAGGTGGGCATGCGCGTCACCGATTACGTAACTCAAAGCATTTGTCCATCTGTGTTCCTGGTCTTATCTTCCCTTGTCCGGTTTAATTAATAAAATCAACATGCGTTTCGTCATACTACCAACCTTCATTCCGTCACTAATAGGTGTGATTGTTCGGTCTTGGGGAAGAAATCATTTCACACAAGTATTCACCTGATTTTGGGTTCTATACCAAAATTGGGCACGTTCTATTTGGTAACAAGAATGAGAAAATTACACGAAAGTATCTCACCGCTCTTCTCGATCAACTACACGAACGCAGTCGATGACCATACTGGGTTCCGAGATCACCGCACTCATCAAACGGTAGCCCAACATTCTGATTTTTTTCACAAAAATCCCGTTCAATTCCTCCGCGTCTTTGAAATATTCCACCAACGTCTATAAATCCCGATTTAGGGAAGAGGAGAAGAAATGAATGAAAGCAGTAGGTCCAGGCTGATAAGCAATTCATTTACGACCTTCCCGAGGCCACAAGCAGGCACACATGATATCCACTAACCTCGGTATCCCCGGTTGTTTTATCTCGATGCACTTCGGTCATCAAAACATCTCGGATACCTTCCAAATCTTGAATTCTAAAAGCAAATCGAAGAAAAACGGGACAGTAAGCAACGATCCCCAAATTTTTGCCAAATTATACACTTACATCTTATGTCCGTCCAGGAAATTGTCCTTTTCGATTAGTTGGTATGCATTGTTGAACAATTCCGGTGCTCTCACCAGATAGGACATGTTTTCCATCGCGGCTCCAAGCTTTAATTCGAAACGAATTGATCAAAATTTGGGATTCTCACATCCATTGCATTCGATCATACCTGTGCATATTTCTTTGCCAGATTTTTCGTCTCACTCAACTCCTCTGACACACCACGCAGACCGTTCAAAATTGCTGAAATTTCATGTAGTCTGTGTTTGTGGGGACGGGAAATGTATAAGAGTAGCGTTTGACAGTTCATATTGACGGGATTAAGCCGGGAGGAAAGAAGTTCACAAAAAAAGCATCTGACCTTTTTTTCGTCTCTTGAATTTCCACATTAGCCTCATCCAGTTTGTTCATTCCCATTTGGGTACCATCCAACTGGTTGCACATGGCCATCCTGAGCTGGGCTTCTGTGGCTACCTGAAACGTGTTAGAAGGTGAGTTTGCAAGGCCAAAACCTTCTCGATTACTTTTTGGTCATTGAACTGGTCCCGAACTAGGTCGATTTTCTCCAGCTGTTCCGGTCTCTGTAGATAAGTTGTGTGTACGTGGTACAAAGGGGAATACGAACCTGAAATAAGTCCGCAATTCGCCTGAGTGCCAGTTTTCGTGCCTTCACCTCCAGTTCAGCGAAATAAACAGATTTTTGTTCCATATCGGTCCAACCCGTTCACTCTGGGGGAGCAAACAAACAATTTTCGTTTGTGCAATAATAGTGAGATGATTTGACGATCCAGATCAGTTGGGCATTGGAAAATTCAGGTTTGTTCGCCTCCAAAAGGCAAAAGCCCCAGGCGTGGATTAGACTTGTTAACTGGAGCTTAATGAACCAATGGCTCATAACCGTCAGAGCATCCGTTTGGTGGGCGGACGTTTGCCGGTTCCATCCCGATTAGTCGTGAAAACTACTAGTTGATTTTCTGTTCGAAATAACTAGTGGTTAAAAAACCGCTTGTAGAGAGAATCTAACTTCTTGGCTCTGAAATACGATAGAGACTAGAGCAGTCTGATTAAAGAAAATGCCAAGGCCACTCTCGGCCAAAGTGTTTGGTGATTTTCGTCACATTCGCATACCGTGTAAGTTTTTCTGAAAGCATGATGCCCCGAAATTTGCTTCGGAAAGCAGGAAATTGAAATGTCATATGAGAATTCTAATATCATTAATTATACCAAGTAGACACCAACAATAAGATTTGTCACAGCAGAAGTTACAGAAATAGTTTTGAAATATAATTTGCTCCATTGGCTTCCGTTTTGGTAGGAGATTTTCAACAGTGGTATTTTGCAAATGTAAGGATCGATTGCTTATGATTTTTCGTCATGATTCATTATCAAGACAAAAGGCCACGGTGTTGTACTGGTCTTATTTGGTGTTCAATCATCTTACAGTCTAGCCCTTGAACCCAGATAATACAAAAATATCATCTAAAATACAGAAAATGTCATTGGTATTCAAAAGTTAATAGAATTACCTTTAGATTAGTCATAAACTCCTACAATTTGGACTTAGGTCTGGTGCTGGACAGAGACAAGTACACAGACAATCACTAGTGAGATGTACAAGGAAAACAGAACGAGTTTAGTTGGGAATGTTAACTTTATTACAACAGTCTTAATGTACATCATTTTGAGGAGACATAAATAAACCAACGATTGTGTTGAGCAAAAAGGATCGTCAATTTCATTTATAAAAATTTGACCTTTACTCGTATCTGCTTCTGGTGTTCAGACTGCACAGTATTCCAAGCATAGACGGCTTCCGATGCATTCCGACGAACGTGAAAGCAAAAATTACATCATATTTGATGAGGCAGTCGAGGCCGAGAAAAAGCCTCCAGGGGCACGTTAGCCAGACTTGGGAGGAATCGAACTCGGGAGCTTGACTTTGAAATAACCTAGTGCTGACTGTTTGACCGTCGCAGGTTGCTGTCGAAAAGTGTTTACGGTTTTGTCACTTGATGCATTTTTTTTACCAGAAACGAATTACCGTAATTGAATTTTGCAGCGCATGAATATGCTTCAAAATAATTCTTCTCATACTACAAATTCGATTCTTTTCGCTTCAGCATTACCATGTGCATCAGAAAAGCGATGCGTTTTGTTCATTGAGAAGATATAATTCGCTCTTGTTTCGCAAACAGAAGCAGCTTTCACTGCACTTACTATCTGGTCTAAAAGACTACCGGTTTTGCATTGTTCATACCAAGCCTATAAAAACGGTTCCTAAAATGTCTCCTTTCGAAATGTCTACAAAGGCCTATTGAGACCATTTCAAAAGCTTCCGGATGGTACAATCTGAGTGTTATTCGGGAGATATTTTGAAACTCATAGGTAACCTTAGATCGGGTAAACTCTTTGCATTAAAAGATTAGATTTGCGTGTCACAGAACAGCATTTTGGAAGTCACAGAAACTATCACAATTTTCCAATTTCGAACATACCTAAGAGCCTCAGTGCTATATACAATTATGCCCAGTTTAGAACAAGACCAGAGCTTGGTTGAAGTTTCAATTTGCACTTTAGGTAGACTTGGATCGCCCTTACTGCACAGATATAGGTCAGGAGTCTAACTGAACTACGTTTTTCAGTAGTGAGATTTAGGATGAGAAAAATACTACCTTAAGATAACCCAATGCAGCCTTATGTTAGAGCGTCCCATAACTGGCTTTTGAAGGTCTTAGAAACCTAAAAAATGCTGTGGATGTGTTTCAATTTAAGCTTCAGTTACAATAAAAGCTTTACTTCGAAAATTGTTTCTCCATACTTCGGAGAAGTTTCGAAATAATGGAGATTAGGATAACGGGAAAATCAACTGTTTTTGACCAGGCTCAAACCTCTGTGTGTATTATTTCTTCAATATCGATATCTACTACCACCTTATGTTAGCAGTTGGTTCGAATTGTAAACAGTTTTTCGCAAGCTAGATGTTAGGTCAAAAAGCCTCTCTCGAAAAAGACTAAGCAAGGTACCAGAGATGTTGACTAATTGCATTCTCTACTGATAGCACTGTTGTTAACTTTCGAATAAAGTTGCATCTATATAGGCATCACTTATTGTACCATTCTTTTTGTAAATCCCGGGCCTCGATCGGTTCAGATTCGTCAACCACGGTAAACGTCAGTCTGGAAAACAACAACTTTCAAGTAGGATGGACTCTTCAGAATCCACACGAACAACACAATCACACTATATCTCATCTCCAATCAGAGTAGGATCGTAGCACTTAGGGAGCCATTGATATTGCCGCAAGTAGAATTGCAACAAAGACGATAGTAATTGCCCTCAATTTGAGTTTTACAATATGATCAAGTGTATCCAAATTAGCTAATTCTAGTTGTACATATCATCACCAAAGATACACGTCATTACTTTACCAGAACAAGAAAAATGAAATTCCTTATTTCCTTTTGCAGAAGCTCATGAGCACTAAGTTGGAGAAATTAACAGCATTTGCCATGCCCAACCATGTTATTCACGAATTACGTAATCATTCAAGTAGAGCTAGGGGACAGTCGGTTGAATCTACCTTAAGTGGACCAGCAAGGAAACTGGTTCCGTTATGATGAGAAAAAAGAGAAAACAATAAGGTATTATGTCATTAAAGCGAATATATGCAAACTATGCTTGGTTTATTGGCGTCTGTGAGATTTCCCTTCGAACAAAATAATTTTTGTAATTCCTTGCTAAAAAAGAAGGTTCTGACGACATTGTTTATTTTCAATTCTTTTATCCTTGGTAGAGACCGGCCATCTTTCGCCTGTATATACAGTTACTACTTGTCTGATTGTATCAAATTTGATCTGCCAAATTGTATACAGGTGGTTTTCCAGTCTCTTTCCGATGACAACTTAACTTGCTAGGCATAAATGTATTTACATAAGGTTACCACATAAAACAAACCTAAATGGGAAACGTCCTCCACATAGGTGGGATCCAAACCAAGGTATACATTCAGCTCATCTACTGTGTATCACGAGTTCTCTCCTAGCGGAACTACAGTGCAAAGTCAAAAGGTATTCAGACGTCTCAGTTAAAATCCAAAGATAACCAATCTGAATTGCGGAAGCACATGGAATCCGCCGCAACAAACCTTTCTGAATTCGATTACCATGGAAAGATTCGGCAAAGAAATTTGCTGAAAAACTCCGGTTATAATCCACGAGCACGAATGGTCACAAATTTTAGTGGATTTTGGTAAAAGCGAGTGCAATAAATTCTTGTCAAACTGTAACAGAAATTCGAAGAACTAGCTATATTTTCAGAAGGATTTAAAGCGCAGATTTACTGTTGTACAAGTTCAAAGAGGGATTATCCACTGGTAAAATGGAACTTCACGTAGTTTTATTTCTCACCTTATGTTCCAGTATTTTTGCGGAAGAACCAAGCGCCAATTTGCTTGACAATCATTTCTCAACGTGCACCAAGTCATCGAGGCGAAGATAATTTTACGGAAATTGGTTAATCTTGCGAATTCACGTGGATCGTATGATAAGTTGGTTAGACTAGAAAACTCAACGACATTTACAATGAACTGATGCACAGTAACGTGTTTTTAGTAAGACTGCTGAAGCCAGTTGCGCAATATTTTACTCAGCATGAAATATGACTGAATTAAACACTGGACTAGATATAGCTTGATCACGGAGCCATACTCAGAGTCAGCTGAGTTCCAAAATTGCAGTTGAGCACTAAAATCACTGAAAGCTATCCACAATTGAGTCAGTCGGTAATATCTTACAACAAACGGGATGCAAAATAAAATCTTTAAATGGGTCGCAGAATATTGGAAAATAACTCCCAAGTGGTCCGGGAACCAAAACACAATCAAATAATTTTCATACATTTTGGAGAATTTGTAAACTAAATACCATGCCAACCCAGGCTGTTTTATCGGACAAAGTGTAAGCCCTGTTCATGATGATATCTACCTTTGAATGTATTTTAACTTTTTGCATAATGTTCGTATATGTATCGCAGTAAAATATACATGCTTGAATCAAGCCCTTTACCCAGAGTTGGCCGGCGTTGCTGTGATGGATTATTCGTCTGTCACAAAAAAGCTGACAGGTTCGAAATCAAGATCCATCGGCTACCCTCGGAATAGACGGTGGCCTGTTGTCACACGGGTCACTGCAACATCTGACCGTATGTGGTTCCATGCGATTGCACTCCATTTCAGTTCAGTTCACATTGTACAAAAAATGACCTTGCAAGAATATCTTCTGGTTTCCGTTCCTACCTAACAACACCATCTACTCAAACAGAAAAAAGGAACCGGACAGTGCATTATTGAGCACAAATTAGTAAGCTGAGCAATCATACAGAAGGAGAGACGTTTCAAATACAAGGAAACCAATGACTGTGGCAATCAGCCATATCACCGAAGATATCCAACTATTGCTTCGAGGGATCTCGTCGACCCCTATTCCGTAGTCCAACTGCATTCACACGAGACAATCCACTGGTTAAAACACACATCCTTAACCCATATAATCCACCGGCAACCTTGACTCATCCGACAAAACTTACCTGTCTCGCAGAACAGCGTTCAACGGAGCAGCCGTTCTGTGGACATGAGCAAATCATATCCCAAACACATTAACCGACTCTGAATAATTGCCTGTTTTGAAGACTGAACGGTAGGATCTAACACAACACGCCTAACCTATGACTTACTCAAAATTCTCCCACCGTATTTGACTAATAATACGAAGACAACGATGACCAGATACCGGAAGTATTCGGATACCCCCTGCTCTTGGTGCCCATGTTTCGGTGTCGAAGAGCATGATTGACCCCATCGCTGCTGCATATACTCGACTATTGTTTTGACAACCGAGTGTCAGGCCGAAGCCAAATATGCCTCAACTGGGTGAGTGCCGATTAGACCGTTTGTATACGCGAAGAAACTGTTTCTGATATACGACCAACAGGTGAGATACAACTACACAAGTAATTAAATCTATTCAATTTAATCACCTGTTCTCATGCAAGAATAAGATTCACCTTCAAACCAATGCAATCCTGTGATAGAATTCAGTATTTCGAAGATGCGAAATGCATACCAAACATATATGCAATAATATCCAGACGATCGGGAAAATAATTGCAACCTACTTTGGTCTTTATTCAGTAGAACAACATCATCCGCATATTCTAAATCAGATAACTTACTGTCGTATTTAATATGAACGTCAATGTTCTCACACGAGTGGAAACGTGAAAGTGGGAAGCGCTGACGAGCAACATTATTCGTGAACCCAGTGAAACATTCCCGTACAATCGAACTTGGTCTTAGCTGTTCACGTACATAGTTTGGATAAGTGATATGATTTTTTCTGGCACACACTACAGGGAGACAGTTTCACTTAATTTCATGATTCCCTGGGCCAAAAGCTAATTCCAATTTAAGGAATACAGAACACTTATTTATATTTTGAGATCCGTCGTGAAGTGTAAATTTGGTGAATGCAGCCTCGAGCGGGATGAATACCAGTTTATTTTTCACGCATACAAAATCGACGAGCGCTATATTATCGGCGGATAATAATGCTTTAGAGGAGGTTTGAGGTATTGCTTATGGTATTTCTCTGTGGTTTTCACATGACGACCTATTACCTTTCTTGTAAATCGGTACAGTCACCGAATCTCATCAGGACTGTCTTTCTTTTCCCAGAATGAACCCAGGAGTTTTTCTTAGCTCTGACATAAAGACTGCACTGTCCTTGAAGAAGGAGAGGACCCAGCTATCTTATGCTTTTTATGAAAACCTATCTTCCGGTGACCACCATTTCGGATAGAGGACCGATGCTCACCTGAACTAGTTTACTTGTAGGCATAAGTGAAAAGTCCACTGTGGCCGTGGGTCAACTAAAATGTTCCCTAAGGTGCTCTTTTCAACGCTCAGATCGATGAATCAGTGAGCCTTCGGGTTATTCACTCGCCTCGATTACGCCTGGCCTTCGTGGACCATTCGGAAATAGCGGCATCTTCTGTTTCTCTTGTTCATCACTGTCCGCGGTCATTTCTCAGGCTGCTGGTCAGCTGAAGTTTAAAGGATCTGAGATCTCATTGTATGTCGCGTCCAGTTTGCGGATCTACGAGCATCCAACAAAGCAACTGAAGTCAAAGATATCCATGGTTCCTGGGTTCATATGGCAAGGAATCCTGCTTGGCAGTTACCGCTGCATCCTAGGTACTTTGTTTAGAAGAGTCGTATCAAAACTCCCAAAGGTAGCTGAAGTCTGCCATTGCTTTCTGGAATAAGCTGTGCAGAAAGCACGGTTTTCGATTTGGTGTGACCCTAGAGAAGGTGCGAATGTAGGCGAGCTCAGATCGAAGCATGATCTGACTCCACGGGTGTGGATCCGAATGATCGGCCATACTCGATTGAACCACGTCACCGGTGACTGATGAAAAAGTGATCAATCTGAGTCCAACGCTGTGAAGGCCAAGGTTGGCCTGTATCGCTTTTATGACAAAGATTGGCGTTTGTCAGAAACAGCTTTTGGTCGAAACAAATCTGTATCAGACGATCTTAGTTACTGGTACGATTGGCTGAAGCAGGAAATCGGTCTCCGATATGCCCTTCCATCTCCGCTCGGTTTCCAAGTTGGGAGTTAAAGCCACTAGCAATGTCAACGACGTCCGTTGAACGCTCACTTCGGGGTAATTGAGATAACTTCCAATAGATCTTATATTTATCTTCATGGGAGCTTCGGTCAGTGGGTGCAAAAGCATACGACGAACAAACACCGACGCTTCAGCCGACTGCTGTTGACAAATATGGAACCGTTCAACGAATCTGGACTGGAATCCAGGCTGATAGTGCACGCTGAGCTCGTACGCTCAAGGTACTCCCAATGCATGACCACGATCGCTTAAAACCAGGTCAACTGGGGTACGAAGATTGAAGAGAGAGAAAGGAATTTATACCTGGGCTACCAAGTGTGATTATGAACGTGGGATTTTCAATGCGCATTCTGGACATATGGCATACGTCTATTTTAAGAGTTTCAACAGTTCGAGCTAAGTTAGCTTGTTGCACTATTCTGTTGAATGCGGGACCATTGAAGACAGCCAAACGAGTTGAACACCTAGAGTTCATTAATGCTTTTAACCTATCTCTTTCGTCTCCACAAATCTATTATCGGATGGAACCACTGATCGGTAATTCTTCGCAGCATCCTAAGTGGTCTATATACTACAGGAATAAAAATTAGTGAAGTCCCTTATGGAGACTTTGCTGAAGGCAGTCGATATTTTGCGGCTGTCTACACCACAGGTTTTTCCATAGGAAATTTTAATCACCCAAGCTGAAAAGTGGGAAAATCGAGTAATCCCTTCATGACACTCAAAATAGAAATAACGAGGCACATCAGTCTTTCTATATGCACCTTAAGTAATTTCTTATACTTTAATTCCTTCGATTTAATCGTACAGTAATTTTGCCGATCAAGCGATGGAGTTCCATTCCTTCGCCTCTCAAAAACCATCTCATCGTAATTGTTTCGTACATCCGTTTTACCGCTGAAATTCGGCTCCGATACTATGCTGTTGGGAATGCAAATAAACAAATCCCTGTTATGTTAAAAAGTGAACGAGCGTTTAGATAGCAACCACCTAATTTGCAATCGTAGGTCCGTGGCTATCACTTCATAACGACTTCAAAAAATACAACAGAGCCTAATGGAACTGCATTCAGAGATTGTGCAGAATAAACGTCATACCGGAAGTCCCACGACCCCCAACCCAGTAACAAATTTTGTGCAGATTCAATGTAGCAACCGGTGACTCAAAAACGGTAGCGTGCACCATATGCAATTAGTCATGTGTTCCGGCTGAAATACCCGACATATTCAGGCGGTTTAGTCTTAGGTGCATGCATGCGCCAGTTGACTTGGCAGATAATGGCCGACAAATTCCGCCTCTGATTGGACGTCAAAGGTTGTCGTAGTAAAATGTCGTTATTTGGAACCAAGGTATGATCACCGAATACGGGTGATCGCTTCTTTCTTCTCCGTCAGCGGCTTTAGAATGTTTTATCATCGTAAGTTCTTCAGCGTCACAATGCGAGACGCCATCTTGTTAGTACGATGTATTCGCACAAATATCGAACCCAATCAGCCTGCACAAGTTTTCAAAAAATATCGGTTTCCAAACTGTCAAAAAATTGCGTACCCAGCCATCAGTGTGCAGTACAGTTGTGTTTGTTTAGCCCAAATCAATCGTCTATGAAGTACACATATTTCCTATTTTTTAGACAAATATTGCCGTAAACATCTGGAAAGCTACAGAAAATTCTATTGCAATAGCTTTCTCATCAGTGATAAGGATGTGCGTGAAAGCTGACCGTCCGAAATCGCGGAAGACAGTGACAGTAGAGTGAAGCAAACCTCATCTTCCAAAACAAACTTGCGAAAAAAATTTTCAGGATTAAATAAGACTACAGTAAGTGCACCGCTTCATTGACGGTTATAAATTAGGTAGAAAATTACTTTTGGTGGTAACTTTAAAAAGCTTTCAAAACATACACGAATGGTACCGTTTAGAAATTAATACTGAGCCGTTATTGGGCCAATTTCGAGACATGTCCCAATGGTTTATTTTCTGTGAATCTTAACAAATAGCAGAATAGTTCCAGATTTTCTTAATTTTTTTGGAAAATAGTACTCAAAATGGAGAAGAAACAGCTTCCCTTCACAAATTATGGGGAAATTCCCGGGAAAAAATTACGACCAATAAAATTTAAAGTGAAAACGACATCACCTGCTAGTCGCATGTATTCATCTGCTTTATAACCAACTACAATTTTAAGCTTGGAATGACACATCATCTGTTTCTCGGCTTCCGTTTGATGTGACCAAATTTTCGAGTAGTATTTGTATTTGTGCCTATTAACTTAAGCTGCACATTATCTCAAATCCTACGCTGATATTCTCCTCAATGGGGTTTTCCAATCTGTCCCCTGGACAACAAATTTATCCGGGTCGTCATCTGTACACGGAATAAATACCAATATATATTTATTTTTATCTTAGGAATTTTGCAATAAAATTTGACACGGTTTTTGAAGGGAACTGGGCAGAGAAAGACCTTGTTTTAATAACGCAGACTGACGGCTATAATAAATGAGATAGCTCCTGGAAAAGAAACACCTTAGTGCACTTCTACTATTGGTGCATGCTTCTACAAAGACTTTCCTGGTTAAACTTTTATTTTAATGATGAAACTCAAACAAGTAGAAAGGTCTTTATTTGAAGAGTCATTTTTCTCAGTAGTCTGGCAAAATCACAAAAATATTACCCATACTAGTCATTTGGAATGTTTTTACATACATACAGATAACTTTTACACTAACACCGATGGAACCGACAGGAAGAATTCGACTTCACCCACAAGCTTTCCAATAGAGATCAAAGCTAGCGTAACTTACTCGCCTGTTGTTAAATGTGTTCAGCCAACCAGTTGGCCAGTTTGATTGGATATGTTAGCAAAGAATATCCATATTTCGCGTGTGTAGTGATTTCAACCGGCAAACTTTTTATGAGAGATTCTTTTGCTCGTCAACCTCATGTCGGCAACTTGAGAAAAAAGAACCGGTGCATGTAAAACTGACCACAGGTTCAATGTTGCATCTAATGGAAGAAATACCGCAAAAATGACACAGTTCCACAAAATCTCGAATTACTTTCTGCCACAGAACTCAATCATTCATACTTTGACGAAATCGTTGTTTTCCCCTAATGTTTCACATGCTTCTTTGGGGTAGATTATTTTATCCGTTGTAGACTTGGCTCAGAGGGCAAACGACGGAAACATGCCGTTGAGACACATAGAGGACATTAAATATTTTAATACTTTCGTCCAAGTTTTTACCTATCGGACTTCAATGTGGATATAGCTGCCCCCGGATCATGTTTAGAGAAAATAAACAATTGCTATCAGTCTCATCAATCAACTTTGATCTATATAAATGTCGTGACGTTGATCTTTTGGAGGATATTGACCAGTTTTTGAAATGATTTTACGTGCAATCTGTTTTGAAGCTAGATGTTAGTTTTGTGGTACTCGTTAGATTGCCTCTGTCTCCTAGGATAGAAGATCTGCATAGTTCCGTTTGTTTCTAACCACTGACAGATTTTGCTTTTCATCCAAAACACACCGCTCAGCAAAACTGCCATGACTTGCTTTGCCTTGTATTTTTATAGCCAGGCTATCTTGGCACAATGACACATACAAAATAAATATCCCATCCATTTCCAACAACTGGTTATTAGTTTGAGTCCTGTGTATTCTTTCGATTGAAAGGACTTTGTCAAACGGGGATTTATGATTCCATAGAATAAACGCCCAGAGGTTTCCTGCTAAAATTCTTCTCTACCTTTGTCCGTCTTTTATTTCGCGCTACTGTTTTATTTCCAATATTTACATGACTATGAATAAATTTCCATGAAATTCGTTGCATTCAAAGTCCCAGATACTAGGCTGATTAGGGAAGCGACAGAATTTCAAAGCGCGCTGTGGGAGAGTAATCATTTACGGCATATATTACTCTGAGCATACTGAAGCAGGTCAAACAAATTGCATCTGAGTGGGCGCATCACCTTAAGAAATTCGGAAAATAGCCCGCAAGGTATGGAAAAATAGCACACAAGTCGTTATCAGTGGGACGAAGTTAGCCCCCAAATAGTTTCCAGTATGGTTTACTAAAGGTTATTCATCGACCCTGTTGCGGACTATTTGGTGACACTATCTGATTACTTTCAAATAATTATATTGTTCAGATTCATGTTTGTTTCTGGCAAAATAAGGCTGGATGTAAATTCGAAATTGCCAGTTTTGGGAGTGGTTTAGGACTATTTGACTAAATATATGCGGCCAAGGATGAATTGGTCAAAAGATCATATACCAATTTGCTGTAAATACGATTTATAAACCAAGCTAATGGAATCCGAAAATTCAGTTTAAAAAATACTGCGAGGCGCAAATTCGAGATAACATCCACCAGTCCCTAAACCTTGAAGTTTTTGTTTTTAACTCACTGGTTTTGTATAAAGCAACAATTTTACAAGTAGTTATCATCCGTTGTAGAAAGTAAGAAATATCATAATGCCACGAAATCCGACAATGGTCTCCAGGAGGAGTAGAACAGCTTCCAGTGTCGAAGTAAAGGACAAATTTTGGACCTTTGCACTTGGTAGTCAAGAAAGATTAGTGTTGAAATGGCCCGAGTTGGTAGGCAAATGCGGCGGTGCTAAATATCAGCGGGTGCAGTATCAGAACATATGAGTGGAGTTGGGTGTCGGGACTGACAGTTCTAAGGGCACAGATAGTGCGCAGATTGAACCTGGTCACATTCTGCACGGTATAGAAAAGCCCTATCGTGAATACAGACAGGATGTTTAGCTGCGGTTCTAGAAAGCATGTACTACATATTAAAGAGGGTTTGTTTTGCAAGAAGTTCTGTGTTAATCTAGAAATAATGAATGTCCAGTTACAAGCCTTCACTGTGAGAGCAAACAGACAACTGACCGCCTTTTTTCATATAAGGTGCTGCCTTAATTGATGAGTTTGATGACCTCCAGAATCAAGAAAACTTGCGTCACTGCTACTCCCACGCTCATCTGGGTAACTCTATTCCTCGGGAGAATGGATTAAATAGAGACAACTGCATTTACATTAAAGTTAACAAAGGCATTCAGTGGCTGCATCAGAGGGCAATAGTTCCACAGATGAAGAATAAGACTACTAGATTTAGGATCGTGCTGAACACATAGGCTTTGGGTGTGGTTACCTCCAGATATGGGAAATGACATTGATGGCTACAGTTTTCGTCCCGTCTGGGCATTAGTGACCAAGTAACATTAAGACTCACTCAGTTTTAGTCGGATGAAGACAGCAGGCCCTCATTATAGAAACATTCACGAACTAGATCACACAGGGCAGCTCTTCAGGGCAATCTCACTTAACTGCGATCTTGAGGACGTTGTAGAAGTGCGGCTGGAAAAAGAGGAGTTTTAAAACGTCGTAGTGCAAACAGACAGGGTAAAAATAAGAGCTACCTAGATTAGTGAACACTTGAACATTGTCGGTTAACAACAAAAATAGGCAGATTTTGCTACGTTTACCAGGACTTAGAAGATGACAACGCTTAGAAACAGTAGGCCGCGCTTAAAACCGCAGGATAGACTCCATCAGAAAGAGGTGCCGTGGACACTTTCAGTCAAAATGGAGTGTAATCTCTAAAACTGAGCGATATGAGCCAGGAGTGCGAAGACTGACCGAGGAAAGCCGAAATCTCTGTGCATGTATTATCATAATGTATTTCAACAAAGTAGGAAAAATCTTGTAGGTATTTCACATCCAAGTGATGCCCCTAGCATCTTTAGCTGATTGTAACAGTATTTGCTAGCTGATCATAAACCCATTTACTGACTTCGTGAATAAAAGCATGTGTAGAAAGTATTGAATCTTCTTCTCATTAGGATATTTCGCACAGGGCTGGATGGGCAAAATTTCCCCGGAAGCACATGACCGGTTTCGCAGTTATTGCTGCTCCCCAGATAGGCGCTCCCGGTATTATTCCGGCAAAATATATTATTGGGAGGAAAACCCAATACTTTTGGTCTCTGTATTCCCCTTATGAACGTCAGTCTTCCATGAATGACGAAACTTCTCCCAAGAATCACTATATAATTCCTAAGTAAACTAACCATCCATTCACGCTCCTAACGATTCAAATAAGATTCTAGTGAAAAGATTATGCAGTTTGTTTTGAATCACAGCCGAACAGTAGAGGGTAGATGATGACGGGGCAGCTATTGACAATGGTAAACGGGAAACGGGCTCATGACCACCAGTCTGTGAGCCTGACATGGACACTGTAAAATTTATAGAAAGTTGGCTAGAAACTATGCATCCGTACATTAAACGGAACATGAAATGCCAAATATGGCCTAACAGGGATACTTATGAGCCAATATGTGTCTGTCAAGCCCATTTATGTTCTCGGGCAAGGTATCCATTATTGTGGGACGGTAATGAGAATGCTTCCCATTGATTTTAGTCAACCCTTCTGGGTCAACCATCGTCCTCCAATTTACAAGCTGAGTGCATCTGGGATATCCCATATATTAACAACAGCGTAAAGGATTTTTACGTAGTAAGAATTTTATTGTTTTCAAGGGGAATGAACGTTTGGGGCAGTGTCGCATAACCAAAGCATTTTTCCAAGTGCCTGTCTTCAGGCAACTCTTTTTTTCGTAAAATAACGATGTGACAGTGAAAGTATCAGCAGTGAACTGATATACATTTGGCAAATGATGGCGGTAAAACGCGCTTTGTAGGAGACTTATCAAAGATAATCAGCTGGGCTATTAAATGAATTGGTCGTTGAATGAAAACCAAATCACCTGACGACCAAGTCGGTGAATACGCTGAAAAAAGCAGGAATGTACATGAAAATGGTTGTTATGGACTGTGATGCGTTCAGGAAAGTGTCTTGGTTAACCCTTGGGGTTCAATTGCTTGAAAGAAGCACTATCGAACATCAATAATATATTTGTAAAGATACCTTATAATCTTTGCTTGTAGGCTTCAGTAAGACTAGTTAAACTTGCTCTCTAAGTAGATGCATCTGAACATAAAGAATGAAACCCTGCTAGACCATGAAGCTCCCATTACCTTTTTTGGCACTGTCTCAGGATTTATTCAAAGCTGCATTCATAAATGACAATACATTTGCGCGTTCAGCAGAACCAGTTATTTTCTCGAGCATCCCACTCACGAGTACGTCTGCATTTTAAGCCAAAATAATAACAAATGCTCGTTGGTTGTGGACCTAAAAGTTCCGTTTGGAGGTGATTTTGAGTTTCTTAAATAGTAATCATTCAGCCATTTTCATATAAGCTCATGGCGTTAATGGCTTTCATTGTCATCGCGATAGTGAGGCAGTGAGTTCGAAACCTTTTTAAAATATGAGGATACCGAACTAATTGAAAAGTTCGCTGTTTTGAAATAAATAATACTATTATTTACATCACAATAGACGAAAAACTATCTCAGGAGTACAACTTTCAGGAGGAAAATCAACCATATCCAAAAGTAACCACGAAGCTACTTATATTAATGTTAACATTTAGGACATATATTTTTGCCCGTAATCATAATAAAAATCACTTACAACATTTCACATACCTGTATGCTGATACAGTTAAATACTACTTAAGCGATCCAAGTATCAGAAAAATAAATTAACAGCACAGTAGACCGGGGATATAATTAATTTTAGGATAGCAAAAACGCTGAAAATCTTAATCTGGCAACCCGTCATTTTTGTTGTTGGATGAATAGCAATTCGGCAACCGAACGTCTACTCAAAAGTGGACAGTAACAGAAAGTAATACATTGAGAGTGTTGTTTTTTCTCGTTATTGTCGAAGTTGTTTACTGTCTCAAGAAATAATAAAAAAACCTTGCAGAGTGGTAACAAAAGGCATGCATTTTGTTGTGTGGGTGGTGGACATACTCTTTTGATTCTCGGGAAGCAAACAAAATAAATAAATAAATGTCTTTGAGAACACCTCCACTTTTCACCCCACCAGGATTTAGCAAGCAAGTCAGCTTGCCCGTTGACATTTGAGCTTGGCGTAAGCTGTTTGGAATTGCGTAACAGCTCAGGATTTGTTCACATAAAAGCATACTACGACTTGAATCTTATATCACGGATGCTCCTTGTACTTACGTGATAATTTAACAGACTATATAATATACGAATTCAAAAACTTTATGAAGCATGAAGTAAAAGCACTTTGCTGCATCCCACATCAAAATGGGGAAAAAATACTGAAGAATAGATGCCGGAACATTGATTACCATTGCTTGTTAACGAAGTTTTAGCACTGCGTGCGCCAAAATGCTGGGAGTTAGTCTAATTTCGTTCGTGCTGGCACCCTTGTGATATGTCACTGTTGGGATATACAAATCGTGGCTGAAATGAAGCGCCGGCCAAAGTTTTAGCTTACTTGGGTGCCAGATAATTCCAAGCCTTGCTGCGAGATTTTCCTGAATAGGAACACAAACTTAAATGGCTGTTTTCTTATAATGTTGCCTCTTCAAACGAAAAGTGTTCACGGGAATAGGATTTTGCAAGACCTATGTGCACTTAGTTTGCATTTTAGTTTAATTCAGGGGATTAAACATAAGCATGGCGCCAAGGCGACAACAGGTTTTAGAATCACACAGAATCCAGATGCAAGAGGGGAAAGAAACAGTTAAAAAGATAGCAAGTTTTTGATCATCTTTGCTCTGTTTGGGAAGCATCGACTCTGCAGAGAGGTAATATAGCAAATACTATATGGCGATTGCAAAGGTAGTTAATCATTTATGGCTACGTTGTTAAGATGAGTATAAAATGCATCCTTTTAAGCGTTACTCATATGGACGAAGTTAAAATTCACAGGACATGATTCTAGTTAAGTGGTTTGCTTGATTTTTGCATGTGGCAGCCAAATTGCACAAACTGGTTTGATTGTGGGACAGAAATTGCTCAAAAATGCCCAATAAAATGTCACAAACTTCCTCCGTGGAGTTTAAGGGATGTCATAATCCCAGCGAATAGCGAATTAAGAGCGACTTACTTCAATATCAACCCATACAAACGGGTTTCTTGAATCTACAATTTATTGCCTCTAGCCTTGAAACCCCAAGAGGCATTCTTTAAAGCTATTTAGGCTTCGACCCAAAAACGAAAACCACAAGAACCTTTTTGCTCAAAGAATAGTGCCCCCATACGGCGGTCTGCTTAACGCGGTGGTCAATGCCCGGGTAATGATAACTTCAAGCTAACATTAGTTGTGTTTCCAGGACTAAAACTGAACTTGTCTTCTTCAGATGCAAATAATAATTACTTACAATCCTGGCATATCTGGCATACGCTCTTAAACCAATGAACGGGTGAAACAATCAAAAGGGCTAAAAATAGGAAAGAAAAGTATACCCGAATTATTTACTGTTGCTGCGGTTTGTTGCGCTTTTACATTCAATAAACGTTGCTCGCGCCTACCCAGTAAGCACAACAGGGCACACGAAGACCCCCGCTGTCGGAAAACGACTACATAATATCTCGTAAGCAAACAGTTGCATGGTACACGTATCAGTGGACTTCGTCACAAACAGAGATGAGATTTCATGCAAGATTGACCGCTAGCAGCACACGGCAACAATTTAGGCTTTACAAGTACAAACTACACCCATTCGTGTTAATGGGCTATTGAGTGTCGGTCATTATTTTAGGTTCCAAACCAGGGCTATTTTTGCTCAGTTGTACAAAAGAATGTTACAGTTCACAACAAAATCCCTGAGTTGTGAAAACAAATGAAATTTGTTAATTTGTTTTGGAGAATATTGATTATTGCGGCAGACTTTTGGCCGTTTGTAAGCGCTACGTTTACCGTGTTTTTATTAGCAAAGACAGACTGGTAATAGCAAACACTGTGTCACTTTATGCCATCCGTCATGAAACTGCTGACGAACAAAATCGGCATATTGATTCAGGAGCAAAGGATGGGGCTCCAGGAAATGAGGCAAATAACTTCCTCCTTGGCTAAAACTAAAGCGTTGGCCAATAACACTCTGGTGAAAACCCGGATTTTTGCTTTAAAAATTAAAAAAATACCTTATGGAAAATTCGCTAGTTTGTTTCTGACCATTCTAGCAATGACTTTTTAAATTACATTTATAAAGCGTGAGGATGGCTTACCAGGTAGGTGGACACCAAGGATTCTGAAAAATCTACTTTTGAAATCGGTGCTGACGAACATAAATTAGGGAAGTGCTAATGGTCGTGTTTTCGTAGCCGAAGCAAAGATGACGTGTGCACGTTTCAACAAGAGTGGTAAGCTGTAGCTTGTAAGCATGAATAACGCATCTGTGTTCTTCCCCATGCTGGATGTCGGTTGTTATTTTATTCACCAGTTAATCTTAAGACCAATTACCATCTGATCAACGCATACGGTGCAGCGTGCTTCATGCTGGCAGCCGTTTCTATCGTCTAGTTTTCAATATAGCAACGCAACCACGCCCACAAAAAGAAGGCAGTGCAAATCCGCGAAGCAATCCTTTTACATGTCTCAATCCTGAACATTACTTTAGGAATTTAAGACCATTCTGTCCCCATCCAGGTGGATTGATGTAGGCTATAAAATCAAAAATTCTGAACCCAAAAAACATTTCCTAAAACATGGTTTTTGCATGAAAGCCTAGAGAAAATTAGTTTTACTCAAAATACAGGGTGTAGTTTCTCGGAATTAAAATACTACTCAGAACTAATACTTACATCAACGCCAACAGTTTTTACAACCTTTAAAAATGCGTCAGTTGCTGTTTGAGAAGCATTACTTATGTATGTGAGGTCAATCTCAGGTTTATGAATGTGGAATAATTAAACTCTCCTCAAGCGAAATATCATAATGTTGCTCTTACTCCCGCCCAATATCCGTCAAGGTCAGTGCAGTGCAGTTCAGTTTAGTTTGCACAGAGCAGAGGTGATCACAACAGTCAAACAACCATTCAGATCAGTTTTAATGCCGGCAAGATTCTCTGGCTTCAAGCACTGCGCGAGATTTACAGTTATCTGTTCTTTGAAAAACAGACTTTTGGAGAAGCATCAAGCCCATGCACAGACCCAGTTAATCTGTGCTTCAATTTCCAGGGTGGTAAAAATGACACCAACTGCCCCAAACCCATTTTTTTCGCCAGATCTAAGACTACTTAAATCTAGCGAAGATCCGGGGCCTGTTTGAATGCTTTCAACGACGTGCAGCGAACAGCTGTTGCACAGTGGGACAACCGGGTTGGTGAAAATATTGGGCTCTCAGTTCTAGTCCCTGTGACTCATTTGTATCATCGGGCTGTTTCCGTTTGTTCCACATCCGAGTAAACTCAAAAATACTACCAGCCTCTCCGCTCGTTAAGACATTCACGATCTTGGATATGTGTATTGTTTCCCTTCTTTTCGTCTACGTTCCATGAATTACAGACCAAATCCTGGAGTCAGTAAACACAACTCATCGCTGTCCAGCCACCACACATGTTGCTGAGCTTTGGGCTTTTCCCGTAAAATTGGTATCCTCGCCATAATATGCGGCCCAAGAATGTGCGCAGTACTCAAGGATTGGACTCTTAAAAACTCTGTAATTGCGCATCAACGCCTCCGTTTGGTTGCGCGGCATTGTCGTGCGGGGTTCAGTCGGTGCTCCTCTGGCCTTGCTGGCCTTCACTTGACACTGCTTATATGGCTTAAAGTCGCGCTTGACCATGGTCTCTAAACCTTTGGTTTTTGACAATCAATGCAACGATCTGTTGATGCCTTGGTTCGTTGCAGTCAGCAGTTGACATTTGTAAAGATTTCATGGTAGATCCCAGTAAGACGACCATTTTTGAATTGCTTCTTTATCCTGGATGTATTTTCTGCCCACCCTGGCGTCGTCTAAAAAGATGAAGCTAAGGCTATCCAGTTCCTATGCAATTCATTCAAAAACAGAACCGACAGAATTAGACCAAGCAGGAAGGCCCAATCTACTTCCTTCGTGGCTTGTGGTTAGGCGTTATAGTTGCACACGAACAGCTTTGGCCACTGCCCCGTCATCCTTGCGGTGGGATTTTTCCCTCGGAAGCATTAGGGGCTCGTTTAATACTATTTCTTCTTGAGGATATCGTGCTGAGCCAAAGGCACCAGCCTGTTTTTTGCAAGTTGCAAGCATAGCAGGCCCCCGATTATCCGGTGTACGCATCTACCTGAACGTTACGTCAGACTGATCGGCCTGTAGACATCAGCCTCCTGCTTAAGACGAAGAACGGTTTTGCAATGCCTGGCCAAATTTAAGATGCTATATAGCGCTCCGTTGCGTGTGTGTATAGAAAATTTGCTATAGATTGGACAATTGCTGAGTTGATGCCGCCAGGTTCCGGGTGATTTCTGATTGTTTATTGATCCCAAAAGCTGCGGCACCTTTTTTACGTTTGCATTCAACCCACCTAGTTAGCTTCACTCTGGCTTACTAGCACCGGATATGTTATTCAATGCATGTCATATTATTCCCCGTTTTCCTCCTCAGTGCGGGCTACGTTTCCCTGTTTCACTTCTTCAAACACTGGTTATTCATAATTCTTCGTCAAAGCTCTTCCTCTCCCTGCATTTCCAAAAGCCCTTTAATTGGTTTCTTGGTTGATGGATCTACGGCAAAGTGAGCGAAGTTCTACTCCATCCCCATTTCAGTACTGGGTATCCGTCGGCCGTCAGTGCACTTCCCTTCAGCAGTTTTCGTCCGTTTTGACAATTTCTCACTCCGTACTTATTTTTTCGAAGGCCTCTCTCATTGCAGTATAGCTTTGGTGCCAATTTTACAGATTCGTTTGATCCGACTACTATGGTCATAATTTGACAAAAGCCATTTAGATACTTTGTTTATAATGGAACGGCATTCTTGTTGTGCCTCTTCATTTTGTTCTCAGATGTCTAGTGATTTCATGCCACTTGTAATATCCGTGTAAAATTTGACGGTGCGACCAAGCATGCCTCGCGAATCGTTCGAAAAATGTGCCAACATATACCGTCCTCGCCCATTGGGAGTGCCCAGAACCGCTGGATTTCGCTTGAAAGTAAGTGCCCGTAAAGAACAATGGAGGACTTTCGGATCCATCGATATCCGTAAGATTGGATATTATGCCGTTTATCTCCAAGTTCCCTACATATTAACGCCTGGCCCTTTTGACTGAATGTTTGGGTAGAACTTCATGATATTTTTCTTCACTTCTCGAGCTGACTTACTTTGATACTCAAATTTCGTATTCAGTTGCGCGGCACTCAGTCTTTTCGTAACCGTTTTTCTGTGGCCCACTCTCAAAGGAACATTAACTTTCTGACAGACAAAACATCCTTCGGAATTCGCTGCCCCTTTACCCTTAGGCTTCTATTAAGGAGGATACGGTTATTCCACTGTATCGTCGATTGCAGAAAGTCGTCATTTAGCTGCGATAATTCTTCACCTGTCCTCGACCCATTTATCTGAACTCTCTGGGGTAGAGCACTTGGTTAATGCTACATTTATCACAGAACTCTCTGCTGACACTTTCAAGGGTTTTTACAGGTATGGCACTTGATACTACGTTCATTGCAACCGTTGTCGCTTGCAGTTTAATAAATTGGAGTTTTTCGTGGATTGCTTCGAGGAAGATAACGTTACTGTTTCTAGTTGTCGCTAGGTATTGCTGCAAAGTTTGACGCCTCTCCATAAAACTATCCGTCGTTTTAACGTGCGGCTTAAAGCCATGAGTACGGGTCCATGTCAAGGACTGAACACTAGTGGTGTCTTGAGGTGCGCATTTGTCATTCTAGTTGATCCTAGGGAGCTTAAGTTCTCCCAGTGCGGCAATACGTGGCTAATTGCACATCGAGTTCTGTGGCAGCGTCATCAGCACAGAATTTTCCACCTAGTCCTTCCGGAGGCCTCGTTAGTTCGAACAATGCCAACAGACCTCTACCTAGTCAATCATAGCGCGAGATGAAGAGCAGGATTGGTGTACTGTATTGGATACACCCCGAGCTCACGAGTAGTAAAAACGAATCACCCTCCGATTCTGGACCTTATCCTGTCTTTTTGTGTAAAACAGTAGAACAACTGCTGCCTGATCTCTTTTAATCACGTCTTGGTTAAAGGTACAAATGCTGAGTCGTTGGTACTGCCTCCTGCCAGTTCGCTCTCTTGCTTGTTGCCGTTTGATCATCTCGGGGTGAGTTTATCAGCATATTCTTCGGTTTTCGTTGCTGAGCTATGATAATAAATGATAACCACATTTTATTTCTTGGACATTGCCAACATCATGCAATGCGCTTGATCACGATGTGACAAACAGGAGGGATGAGCCCTCACTTGCAAACTGTGGGGGCCTATGCAATAGCTAATAATACGTAATTAAGGCTATGCATTTGGAAAGAGCATAAATAGTAACGAAGTTCCAAGCAGGGTATTTCAATTTAACGGGACCTCTTGTCATTGCCGCTCGGTTTCATTTTAGCACATCTCGTAGGCCGCCATATACAGGAACCAAACCCAAATGGACGCATAGCACCACCCTTAAGGTGGTATGTTTTCTGAATGCTGAGAATGAGCACAAATTAAACTTTGGCAGAATGGATATCGCGTGGCGAAAAATGCTATAATTCAAGGAACGGGAAATCTTAGTAGGGTGTATATCCTTGTGAGCAATTTATTGAATAGGCGCAAGCTGTATTAAACGCAAAAAGTGGAGGTTGGGCAAGTAAGGCGGCGGCAGGGAATTAAACTGTGCATTCGTATACCTGATCCATGGGGTTTTATTTTGGTTGGTTTATATTTCGTGAATTTTAGCCAGGTCCAGTGTCAAAGGCGCGGTTGGAAAAAGAAGAAGGGGAGCCGGAATTAAATCAGGCAATGCCCGGTGGTCCCTTGTGAGGAAGAGTTGCCAGGAGCAGCAGTCTGTTTCCAAATTTTGCAGAACAGAGTGAAATTTCATGAGAAATGAAGGTCCTCAGAAAATTTCATGAAGAAAATTGAGATGCATTTAGAACGTCAGTCAGTAGCGAATGCCAGAAGAAAACATCCCCCCGTTTTGTATGGTTTTGGAGAAAGAAACTTGGGAATGAGAAAAAGAGGACAGTACAAAATGGTGGACGTATATATAGGAACTAGAGTTCTGTTTACAAGAACAGTGCTAACGAGTGGGGCAGACCGAGTGCTGGTCACCCAATTTGAAATACACCTTTCAGGGGGAAAATAAGATTTGTGATCTGCTAACCCATCTGCACTCACCAATCTTCGTAGCCAAACTATCCGCCTGATGTGCGTCGGCCAGAGCGGTGGATCTTAGTGCGCCTTGCCCTACTGTGGTAGTGCCAATGCACTCAGAATGAAAAATAATTTAGGTAGGATAAGCTAAACATCAATTTTCCAGGAATGGATAATACAAGGTGAGCGTGCACAACTGCAGCAACGGCATGTAATTATTGTTTACATTCAGAAAGAACTAAATGGCCTAGAAAGAAGAAAGACAAGCGGCCATCTGGCCTAGCTTCCGGCTGCGGATAAAGAAGTAGTAACAATAATATTATTAATAATGACAATAATAATAATACTAATAGTGGGCATATTTCTCGAAATTCGAGAGTCATGTGCAGGGCAAGATCAAATTTACACAAAGATGGCGCAGTGGAAATCGTTAAACAAAAATTTAATTGCGAAGATCTAGTGTCTGTGCTTTCGTGAAAATAATCTGCAATAAGATGGGCTAATCAAGAGTTTTTGGGCTTTGAGTCAGAGCTAGATAATCCATCGCCGAAAATTTCTGGGGCTGACTGTGAGTCTTATACTGCGAGTCAATCCATATTTAAACGCATCTATGGTGCGCATCGCCAGCGCATAATTTGGCTGGGAAGAAATGGTGGGTGTTGTCAAGTGGCCGGGTTCATCAAAAATCAGGGGGGTAAAATGGTAAAGATGAAGATAAATATGGATATAATAACAGGATGGACAAGAGTAAAATCACACTGGATATCATATGAAGTGGATGGAAAACGGTGATCAACGGCATTCAATAATCAAAATAATGCTTAAAATGAAACAGCAGGAAACCTTCAAGGTTGCAACAAACAATTTAAGGGATGAAAATATATGAAAAATTGTGGACAGAGACAATGGAACTTACGAAACTGGTCATTGGACTTATGCGGCTGGAAGCGGATTGTGATGTGTTGCGGGAAAAATTTCCATGTAGGATTTACAATCAATCCTTAAATACGCTTGCCACTGATGGTCTATGTTGTCGTTGTTTGATTTTTGAGATTATGATGTTCTGTGTCGGTACCGGTTTGGAGGTTGGGGGGTTGTGCTGTATTTCAGTAGTGATAGTAACTGTTTGGACAATCTTGATGGTCCATCTGAGATGACGCACCCGGGGAGGTCATTAGCATGGCTTGGATTGTCTCAAGGTCGAGCGGCCAGGTAAATGAGGGTCAGATCAGAATATCAGCTTCCTAACGGGGATAGGCAACCAGCGCAAAGGATGGGATGAAGCTTTCGGCGAGAGTTGCGTTGCATCTGTGGCCGTTGGCGAGCCTGGGGAAAAGCCGGAGAGAGAGGGCAGTCTGGAATTTGTTCCAGCTGATGTTAAGGTGAGTATACAAAAATGAGAACAGTGATAACAGTCAGTTTCTCACGAAGATTACAGGGACCAGACAACTGTCATGAAACACACAGGAGCTAGGTTCCGCTGACGGGACGTGTGCGGCAAACATCCGCTGTTTTCACCCTATGGAGCATATGGCTCAGTCAGTATTGTGCTTTATGGTCCTTATTTGAAACGCGCTCCTGTTCATCTTCCGACATATTTGCAGATGCAGATTACAATTGTCTGATAGGATGGCCACCGCAGTGGTTGGGGAATAAAGTCAATATTTTTTCTGTTTGTGGAACTCTTCTGGTCTACGCGCCCGGTGCACATGCTACAGGGATTCAATTATAACTGATCATGTGATCTACCGCCCACATTTACTATTTCCAATTGCCAAGAAAGGACACAACTGAATGGGTGGCGGATGGCAGTGTAGGCTAGTTGCTGTGGCAGGGTTTGTCACGAGAAGTTATAGAAAGAAGAGAACAAAGTAGCATAAGAATATTGGGATTAGTAATTTGTGTTTTAACGGGACGACAGAAACGTGTGCCACAGCAGTTTCAGTAAGCTTGCATAAATAATTAAGAAAGAAGAACGACGGCAGTTGTTATAGACGCCAGCCTACGTACCAGGTGTGCGGTTGGGGAAACAAGGGCATGCTGAAAATAGAGGGTGGGTGGTTAAGCATAAGTGGATAGTCGGATGAGCTACTTCCCCAGACCGTCCAACAAAGTTTGCGTTGGTTGCTGGGATGAACCTGATCCAGCAGAGACATTCTTTTTTTCTAACAGAGGACTGGTTTAGCCAATATAGGCACTTTCCATAGTTCCTCCGCTTGACCCTAATTTTCCGCGTTATATGATTTCTTCGCAACTGCTGGGGGTGGTGTTTTCCCCACGTTCGGGGATGCTGAAGCAAACCTGTTGCAGTCATTTGGGTTTTTGCACGGACTAAAGAAACAAAGGTGGCGACACGCAAGGACACGGAGGATGGTGGTTTATGCCGTAAAACACAGACGTGTACGTATGGCTCCGTCATCGCCAACGCCGTGTCTTGCTTTCATTAACGAGTGCTGCTTGAAACTCAATAATGCGTACTTGTGTTTTGCATAAGCAAAAGAGATCGTCTGTGCTACGTGGACAGACTTTCCTCTTTCATAAATGAAACTAGGCTGGGTAATTAAGGGAAAGGAGTCCACCTGGTTCGCGTTAGCAGGCTACTGGGGAGCAAGATGAGCAGGTGGGAAGAGTAAGAGTAACCTGGAATATGTTCTCTGATGAAATGTCTACGAAGAGTGATACTAGTTCCGGCAATCCCCTTCATAAAGACAGGATCCATCATGTTGGCAGAGTAAATCAGGGTCAGAGAAATCTTTGGGAAAAGGAATCTCAGGTGAAAAGACCAATATGAGGAGGGTTAATCGCGGATATAGCCGTCGTAGAATCTGGCATCCTTCTGCTATCACAGTCTTTAACTTTATTTAGTGTTGTTGGCCGAGATCTAGGTTTTGGAGAGTCTACTGTAGTAAGTGTTACAATCCTAACCAAACTTCTTACGTCCGAGTCTCCGAGAGATAAGGGTCGCATATGCGAATAATCGTCTGAACAGCCAGTAGTTTCCAGACTTTGTTTTTGAAGGCAATGTTGGACTGTTGGGGCAATGAATTTTGCAAGGAACAATATTTCACAAAATAAGGGTCCGACATAGGGTCGGCTAATAACAAAGAGCTTATGTGTTAGGGTGACCGAGGTAGTACCGAGAAGTAAGGGAGTGAATGGGAAAGTGGGGAGGACATATCCATGGTATTTGCACGTCTGCCGTTTGGGAAGCGTTGGGCCTGGTGGTTGGCCTGGGGTAGGTCCCCCCCTAAAATGGTTAGGAATATTCCATTTACCCAGCGACCAGCGACGGTTAACCTTACGTGTTGTCCGTATTACGCTAGTATATTAGGTTCTCTTGGGCCCTCAGATGGAGTGTTATGGAAAGCAGGGGGTTGGGATGTGTAATTAGGAATCGATGGCTGACTCAAATGCATCCTCTTTTGAGATAGGGGAATTGGTCAACTGAAGGACCTGGACGACACTTTGGTAAGTATTTAAGGCAGCCTTAAAACTGGATTGGTTTTGTATGCACCGAATGCTAATGGGAAGTTTGTTCTAAAGTTTGGCATAAACAACAAGAAAGAATTGCGACCTTGATGATTATTTGGCGATTTCTGTACGGATGGTTAGGGACTTATGACGGTGAGGGTAGGGGCTGACAGAGAAGAATATAGGTAGGTCGTTGGAGAAGGAGCGCCTATTCACCATGTTATGCAGAAAAGCCAGGTTAATTTTCAGTTGCCGTAACCAAAGTGGCTCACGTTTGAGGGCTAGACAGCATAGAAGAATATAATAATAATAATAATAACAATGATAATAACAATAATAATAATAATAATAATAATAATGTATATTTCTCGATTTGCGAGAGGCATGCGCTAGTCAAGATCAAATTTTTAAAGGGATGATGTACAGGAAATGTTAATGACAGAAGTCAAATGGTACAAGCGGGTGGGAGCAATATTGAGTTATTGCAGAAGCTCACTGGAAGGTGAAATGAGATGCTGCAAAGTGATAGGGGAAGTGCAAGTATGCCAGTGAAAAGCAAAAAATGTAGGGAACTCATTTTTTAGACCGAAACATAGTTTTCTGGGACTATTTGCAAGTAGCGGACTACGAGTCATTTCGTGTTTAAGTGCACTAAATGTGTTCATTGCTGGTGCACAACATGAACGGGGCCCGACGGTGGATATTGATATATGTCTAGAGACACCAAACGTCGGGGGCGTACTGGACAGAAACGTGAAGCTGAAGAGACGAATAGCAGTGATAACGTTGTAATTGGATGGAAGTGGTGAAAACCAGGCGGAACGTCAGGCAAATTGGATGAGACACGTAGTTGAAAACGAGTGGCCAAAAAATGCCAAGAGGGGAAAAATATTGTCTAAAACTATCTGGAGGAAATTTGCTAAGCTTCGGATATGAAACTAGAAGGATAGCGATTATATTTACATACGGATGGCGGTAAGCTTTGCCGAGAGGAGCGTCAGATAAGAAAAATCATGTGTTTGAACATTCCTTAAATTCACTAGCCAAGAATGTCTTCTATGCTGTCATTTACGTTGTCGCATCCTTTGATCTTAGTCAGCAGTACGGGTGGGGAACATGAGGTGCGCAAGCCGTTCTGGAGACAGCAACAATCGCGGTTTTGCTCGATCGCAAAAATGCGATTTGAGATATTCC
>LUCM01009096.1:422240-495024 GCA_008360955.1 Fasciolopsis buskii
TTTCTGTACGGATGGTTAGGGACTTATGACGGTGAGGGTAGGGGCTGACAGAGAAGAATATAGGTAGGTCGTTGGAGAAGGAGCGCCTATTCACCATGTTATGCAGAAAAGCCAGGTTAATTTTCAGTTGCCGTAACCAAAGTGGCTCACGTTTGAGGGCTAGACAGCATAGAAGAATATAATAATAATAATAATAACAATGATAATAACAATAATAATAATAATAATAATAATAATGTATATTTCTCGATTTGCGAGAGGCATGCGCTAGTCAAGATCAAATTTTTAAAGGGATGATGTACAGGAAATGTTAATGACAGAAGTCAAATGGTACAAGCGGGTGGGAGCAATATTGAGTTATTGCAGAAGCTCACTGGAAGGTGAAATGAGATGCTGCAAAGTGATAGGGGAAGTGCAAGTATGCCAGTGAAAAGCAAAAAATGTAGGGAACTCATTTTTTAGACCGAAACATAGTTTTCTGGGACTATTTGCAAGTAGCGGACTACGAGTCATTTCGTGTTTAAGTGCACTAAATGTGTTCATTGCTGGTGCACAACATGAACGGGGCCCGACGGTGGATATTGATATATGTCTAGAGACACCAAACGTCGGGGGCGTACTGGACAGAAACGTGAAGCTGAAGAGACGAATAGCAGTGATAACGTTGTAATTGGATGGAAGTGGTGAAAACCAGGCGGAACGTCAGGCAAATTGGATGAGACACGTAGTTGAAAACGAGTGGCCAAAAAATGCCAAGAGGGGAAAAATATTGTCTAAAACTATCTGGAGGAAATTTGCTAAGCTTCGGATATGAAACTAGAAGGATAGCGATTATATTTACATACGGATGGCGGTAAGCTTTGCCGAGAGGAGCGTCAGATAAGAAAAATCATGTGTTTGAACATTCCTTAAATTCACTAGCCAAGAATGTCTTCTATGCTGTCATTTACGTTGTCGCATCCTTTGATCTTAGTCAGCAGTACGGGTGGGGAACATGAGGTGCGCAAGCCGTTCTGGAGACAGCAACAATCGCGGTTTTGCTCGATCGCAAAAATGCGATTTGAGATATTCCGTGCGATAACCCGCGTAGTTACCGTTGAACGGGCCAGAACTCGAGCGTCATTTCTAGCTAACAGGTTCCTAACAGGAATGATAGGGTAGCAGATTCGGAATCGCCAGTATGAGGACGGAAGCGTTAGCAGCGCGTCTGCTGCGGATGCGAGATCTGAAATGCAAGAGAAAAGTAGTGTGGCTTGGGTGCCGGCTTGGGGTTATGGTGATTATTGGATCGCGCCAAAATACCTGCAACATAGTGAATCTATTCCGTTGAATGTGGTAACTAGAATGAGCTACGGAAGCAGTTATAGGCGTAGTTGAATGTTAGGGGCCACCAAGAACGACCTATTCAGCTCTGCCAAGTCAGTGAAGAGGATAAGATGGCAAGAAGAGCGAGAGATACACAGGATGGTATTTAAAATCACAGGATGTGATAAGAGCATAGATCCAACATAAGTACGCTGGCATTTTCGTTCGCCCACATTGGGAGAATTTCGAGAGTTAGTTGCTCAAGCTATTAGTGGAGAGGGTACATCACTACAAGGGAGGTCAAAAAGTACATTAGTGGGGACGTGTGATAAAGTGAAGTTAGAGGTGAAGCCGAATCCCTGATGATGATTTCAGCAAAGAATCGGTCACGAACTAGAATTGTAACCCATGTTCGTGGGCCTCGTCTAGTCCAATGTAAGCTCGTGTCAGGTTAATTAAGAACTGGACATCCACAACTTTGCCAGCTGGGCTTTGAACTGGGCTAAATTTGGGCACGACCGCAAGGAACTAGGGAGTTCGTTCCACAGTTTCGAGTAAGCAACTGTGAAGAAATTAGCCCTGATCGATAGTCGAGTCAGGGGTATTCTTAACGAGTAGTATCTACTACGAAGTGGATAAGGGGGACTGCCAACGTCGCGTGTGACGTTTGTAGTAGAGTGGACATTATTATGGCAAAGATTAAAGAGGAATGTAAGGTTTAATTTAACTCGGCAAAGCCACAATGGTTCAGGTCCAAGCAGCTCGCATCTGGCCCTGTATTTTGAGCTAGATGAAGGATCTAGGAGATTTCTAGTGAATGCACGCTGCAAATTCTTGATTGCAATTCGATCGTTTTTACACATATGCGTGAGGATAATCGGGCAATACCCGATGTGGGGCCTAGCATGGCACTTGAAGGTGATAATTCTGCAGTCTTGAGTGCGAAATGCCCTTAAGATCATTGTGGCGGTTCTCTTAACTGCAGCGGTCTGATGTTGGGCCTCCTCGTGGAAGTTGAAAGAGCAGGAGTATTGTAAACCTAAGTCCTTAACTGTGTGTAATACAAGGATTGGCACGCTGTTTATAGGGAGGGCGCCCAACGGGACATGTCGTTTATGTTATTGAAGAACATTTTTCAGCAGAGAACTTCATAAGCCACTTGGAACATCAGTTATCAAGAGACTCTAGGTCTTCATTGATAAATGCAAGAGTGGAGCTAAATGAAGCAGCCGCAAAAGAGTGGACTATATTAATGTCACCGGCGAACGGAAACGGTGCACCATGACGAATAACTCCAAATGTATGAATAGTGTATAGCAGGAAAAGGAGAGGACCTAGGATACTCTCCTGAATGACCCTACTGGTAATAGCAGAGGGCTGGGAAAAACAACCGTTATTATTGACTGCCTGAAAGCGATCGGAAAGGTAGGATGATAGCCAAGATAAGAGGGGATTTCTTATTCCCTAAGTACTAATTTTGGCCAGAAGTCGGGAGTGGGAAATGCAGTCAAACGCTTTTGACATGTCTAAAAAGATTATGAGCATCGACTGGTGAGGATCAGCACTTTGGGTAACCAAGTTTAAGAAGTCAAACTGACAGGTGAGGCAGGATCGGCCCCTCAGGAAGCCGTGTTCGGATGGGTTGATAAGGTTGTGAGTGGTAAGGAAGTTAACCAGTTGTTCTTTAACAACCTTTTCCATAAGCCTGGATAGAACTGGAGTGTGGTTAATGGGGCGAAAGTTTTCAGGTTCATGTATGGAGCCATTTTTGTGATGTAGAACAATAATGGATGTTTTCCATTGTGACGGAAAAGTAGCGCCGGACATGGAGAGCGAGGACAGATTTAGAAGGAGCAGTGGAAGATGTGGACCAGCGGTGCGAAATAGGACTGGTGCGATGCCATCATGGCCAGGCCTGTGGGGTGGCCTGGCATATTTCATCACATTAGTGATGCCAGCAACATCGAACGAGATGGAGGATAATCTAACCGAAGTTAACATGAGGTGGATTTCAGAGTGTGTCCGGTTGTCATTATTGCGACTAGAAGAGAAACATTCATTGAATGCTTCCGTGATGTCTACAGGGGACTCAATGCGTAAGCTATTAAATATGATGAAGTTCGGAATAGTTGAGGATTTGGGCCGCGGGCGAGCTTCGAAAATGTGGGAAGTCTTCCGAACTGGGTTAGGCGGCCCAAGAAATCGCATTTCCTGCCTTTTTAACCTTAGTTCGGACTCCATAAGAAATTCTTGTTGCAAGCGGTTGACTTGTACTAAAAGCGGAAAGTCTCTCGTTTGGCTGAAGATTTGTGAGTCTTCAAAAGTTTCGTCTGGAGCCGACAAACTCTTTTAGGCTTCTTGGGTTTATGTTGAGTGGTCGGAGTGGACAGACTAATAATAGTGAAAAGAAGTTTTGCGCAAAGGTCGTCCGCCGCTCTCTGCCGATCAGGTGATAAATAGAAGCTAGACCAATCAAGGGTTTGCACAGCGTCAGGGATTTTGTCCCAACGAGTCGACATATAGGAAGAGGCAGAAAAGTGGGTACACATAGGCGAAAAGGTTTTGGTAAGGAGAGGAAAACTACACGTGACCATTTTGTCGTCACTCCCAGGGAAAGGTTTTAGCACTGCAACCTTAACATTAGGAGTGCTATGCGCAAAAACTAGGTCTAAGATGTGATGAAACCTTGTGGGCGCATTCACAAGCAGCATTCACATGCTGAGTCCATCCTTCAGCGTGCGTTTCAGAAACAAAGTTGAGTAGGGTAGGTGGAGCCGATAAAGAGGACCAACAAATTTTAGGGGCGTTGAAGTCACCTACAATTATCCTATGGCTGGGGGAAACCAGAAGGGTAAATGAAAGCTTGGGTTAGAGGAGAAATATCAGAACTATTCGAGTTTGGTGGTCGGTAAACATATCTTATGTGGATTGGGAGCTCGGGTAAATGTACCAGAAGACAAATGGTGTCAGGGATGGAATCAAGAAGTGGGTGATGGAGAACGAAATCTTTGTGTGGCTGCTTCACGTGGGCTAGGCAACCACCTCCTCTACGATTTGATCTATTGATTTGGAAGGACGTATAACCCGCCAGTGAAAAAGACGGAGCGGAGCTGTGGTCTGTTAGCCAAATTTCTGTTACCAAAATAATATCGTAAGAGTTTTTAGCTGCTAACTGTCTCAGCTCTGTTACTTCATGATTCAGTGATCGGGAGTTAAGGAGGAATAGGGAAAATTCGCTGTAACGTTTAAGCCCACGTGATATCCAAGAGGTGGTTTCGGTGGGGGTGAAATGATCAAGGGATACATTGGAGGTTCGGATAGTGCATAGTTGTGATAAGGGAGTAAGTTTAGTAGATTCAGGTGTACTGGCCGGCGAGGGACCGTCTTTGTTAATCTATTTGTGGGCTGCAGACCAAGGTGATAGGAGAAACTTGGGAGTTGACGAGCCGGTTGTCAGAGGATGCCAGTGTGTGGATGTGGTATCAGTGGGGGTGGGACTGTGTCAGGTGGCCAAATTGTTACCTTGTCACGGCGGGACTGGCAATCTATGGGGCTAGTGTGGAGGGGGATTTGGAAAATGCCAGAGAAAAAGCCAGTTAGCAGGTATGCGCATGAATTTTTGGGGATATGCATTACTTTTGGAATTCGCGGGAGTCAGGAGAGAAGTGCTTTTCAGCTGAGGCAATTGGGGTAAGCGCTGGACAAGAGTGGGTTGGTAAAGGGGTCTCATTTTAGGTTTTTGGCTCAATGGGCGTAATACAATTATCTAAAGTTTGGTAGGTAGACTGGGAGAATCCAGGGGTAAAGCGTGCAAAATTATGAGGATACTGGTAGTTGGGGTGAGGATTTGGGCGTGTAGTAGTAGGAAAGGGGCACTGGAGCGATGGAAATGCATCTAAATAGGGTAGACTGGTAAGTGGATGGAAGTGGGGAGGATAAGCGGCAATCCCTAAATACGGAGGGGCATCAGCATTATGCTGGAATGTAGCAAATGCGTCACCGAAGGATGGTAGAGGAATGAATACAGTGGGCCAATAAACTCGTGATTGTAGGCGGCGGTTAGCAGAACGCCGTGAGTTTGCCGAGATGGCTTGCTGGAGTAGAGTGTGCCTAGAGTGCCAGACAGTCAAGGTGTATAGACAGTTTGGCCTAATAGATTAACAGGATGGCTAATGAAGTGCGGGGTTTTATGGTTAGTTGAATAGGTCACTGGTATGCGCCCCTTCCGTGGAATTCAACTGATTTTGACTGGGGGCCATGTTGTTGTTTGACGGAAGGGCGAGGAAATGCTAGAGCGCGTATCTGGGCTGGGGTACATGCCAAGTGGTCGATATTAGCTCGAGAAAACTTCGGTGAGACGGCAGTCACCTGCGTGCTTACACCGTCAGCGCTTTTATCTTGGGGTACCAGATTTGGTAAATTAAGATCAGCACGTTTGCGGGGTGGTTGGAAGGGCGGAGGGGACTGAGTTTCATCTAAACCAACCGGTATTGGTTACGACCAAAGGAAATGCTGTCGATAAATCGGCAGTTTCGCAGCAGGTATACGCAAAGGTGGGATGCCACTGCCATTATTAGAATTATTCTCAGACAGACTAGTAATAGATTTGTGGGCTGAAGTGACTGGACAGGAAATTCAGCGGCGTAAGTAGGGAAGAGGTCGGTTATGCAAATTGCTTGAAGGTGTAGTTTTCGATGGGTTTTGTATTTTGGTCCCGGTAGTGGTAGCCGGGCACGGGATAGCCGGAGATGTGGGGCGATGGAGACTGTCACAGGGAGAACGCAGGTTAGTTGAAACCCCGGCAGTAGGCTCGAAATTTGGCCCATTGGGAGTAACCTTAACTGGCAGTGCACTTGTCATAAGGAAAACGCCCGATGCAACCGAAGTCCTGCGAACTTGAGAAATTGCGGTAAACTTTAGTGATCGCAATATATCTCTCTGGAACGGAGTTTTATCCGTAAAGATCTTGATATTTTTATAAGGCGTATAGTTGGCAATGTTCGCCTTGTTTGCTATGAACTCCTTAGCAGAAAGTTCATCACGAAATTGGAATAAGATTGGACAGTTGTTCTTGAGGGATTTTTTCCGGAGTCTAGAACACAGACAGGAGTGGTGAGTCATGCTACAGGCGTTGAGAATGGTGGATTGGACCAGTGGCAGTGGGAGGCGGTCGGGTAAATAAAAGACAACGGCATTCTTTGCTTTCGCAATGCGTTTGTGAGCTTCCTTAGTTACGGAGTCAAAAAGCGTCCTGTGGCAGCCAGATTGCCGGCATTGTTGTCATTGGAAGAGTCAATTTGGCGGTCTAATGGGGACAATTTCAATGACCGGTCCTCAATCTGTTGTACTTTGATTTCTAAATCCCTCAGTCCTTTCGAGACAACAAGAGTTTTTGGACCAGAATTACTAAATGTTTCAATACATGGGTATGAGCATGTTTTAGTGGGAATCAGGGGTTTTATGGGTTTCTTATAATTACGGTGCGGCGCTGACGTCGCTTTGGTTCGGCTGGTGAAGGCATCGTACCGGCAGTAGAAAGGCAAGGATGTCTGAAATGGCTATGAGAGGCTATAAACGTTTGGTAACAGACAATGTTATGGTGTCAAGAAGTGCGGGTGCGTAAAGGTGAGAGGGCAAATAGACAGGCTATTTGGCAAAGTTGATTTTAAAAGTAGATCGATAGTCGGGTAGAATATGTGCTTAGCAGCATAAATACCTTCAATATAGGTCCAAGCAGGAGTTGAATATGTTACGGTCCATGCTTGAAGCAAATATTGACAGAAGGGTCAGCGAGGGATGAGCTCACAGGTCAATGGCAAAAAAATTAGGGCATACTTGCATCTACGGAAACGGTTCTTATTATGCTAAAATACTATGATAACACCCTGGATTGCAAAATGCAGCAGCGAGAGCAACTGAAATCGAGGAACGGGGTACCGAAATATAATTCGTGTGGATGCTGACGCGAAAATTAATCCAACTTTCTGTCCAGCACAACGGGGTTCTCCTCTGCGACTTCCAACTCGCTATTACCTCTTCTTAGATGGTCTGTCGCGAAGTCCACTCTCTTTTTCTCGTGCGCACTCTTCGCCAGCCTGTTCCCCCTTTGTGTCCGACGCACGCCGCTTCATTTTCTGATTACCCTGTCTCTTTGCACGGTCAATCTCTGTTACCGTTAGCTATTTATCACATACATTTTTTTGGTTTTCTAACTTACTTCTAAGCGGCCTTGGGTTTCCTTCGGTCGTTTTATGTGATTTTGACCTTTTCCCTTCAATCCATCTACGTTACTGCGAGAAAAACAACCGCAATCACCCCAACGTTTTCTGTTTCTGCTGTTTCAGGCAATGCAAGGCGATGAGATTAGACCGCAGAGCCAGCACCATTCTTCAAACCTGTTTAACCTTTCCAGCGCACAAAGAAGTGGACATTCTGCGACACATTATCTGGTGGGATAACAAGATGGGCCAGAAGCGAATGTCAATCACCGGAATATTGTTCAAAATGATACCATCTTGCCGCTCTGTTAAGCTACCACTTCAACGATGCCTGTCGGAGCTGAACTGCTTCAATGCTTAACAGGACTTAATTGCAATTATCAGTTCCTCCTCGGTTTCCCTTTTTAATCCAACTCCACCTCTTTTGTTTAGTATCCAAACAAATCGATTGTGGTTTGCATTACGGTTTTCTTTGAGATATGCCAATCGGCTTACTGTAGGTGCCGCTAAGAGATTTACTAGAATTAGTTCAAACCACGCTGGTCAAATGCTCAGAAATTGATATCCCAGTAGCAGCAGAACGACTTGGTTTTGTGACAGAATCCTGCCTCAGAAATTTCTGTTCCATTTTTGGAGCAGAGGGAGGACTGGATAAAATGTGGTTGGCGGTCTGCTACATTGACTTCCCGAATCGCAGGTAATTGCTGAAAAAATTGAGATTTAATGGTGCGGCCAATGAGTTGTCAAAAGGCCATCGCTGCAATAAAATCTACCATATCAGGGTACAATAAAGCACATAAATTTTCGCGATGGATAACGGACTTTCGTACTAGCAGAGACGGATGCGAACCCTAATATATGTCGACGATCTATAAAACGCAAGCAAGTGTCCCAGATGTATATTTGCCGACAAGACCAAGGTCCTATGGAGCCCAGAAACATCAATGGCATGAAAACATTCACTTGAAATACGGCAGTGGATGCTTGCGCAATATTCACCAATGAACGTGGCTAAATGCTTCAGTTTACCGTAGATTATTCTGTAGCAGCACCATTTTAGTCGAAAATGTTAGATGACTTAAGAAAAATTGTTGCACTTACCATCCTGTGAGTTTTAAATAAAAATTCATTCAGATATGACCTTAGCACAATATGATAAGATGCTCAGGAAGTGGGCTAAAACATTTTCCCGATTTGTCAATGCGTTTGTAAAATAAGGAAGAGTGAAGATATTATAGGCAATTGTTCTGCAGGGTATGAAAAGAAAAACGGATAGCGTTGAAATAAGGTAGCTGCAAATTAAAAGGTCGTTGCGCTGGGAATGCGTAGGATCTAAAATGCTTTTCTGGGCACATCTCTCATATACTGACAAGTGCTGACTGCAAACATTTGGGGGTCAACTAGGTCAGTGGTATGATAGACACATGGCTAATCAATAATAGGCCCCGGTGAAGAATTTTAATTTTCATAAGTAAACCTGGAAATATACCAGGGTAATTTTATTGGCGCGATGCTGAAAAAATCCTTATTTGGAAATCTTGCAACTGCCACAGCATCCCACTATGCAAATCTGACTGGGTTGTAAGTGAGATAATCGACGAAAGCATGGTTGATGCTGTCGCCATCCCCAGAATATTTTACACAACTTTCTTCTTCCCATGCAATAGAAAACTTATCCGCTATAGGAATCCGCTTTTATTGGCAATCGAGGTCTCACTGACAAATGCATAGTTGATGCGTTTGATTCCAGCTTTTGATGAATGAGAACCTACAACATACCTCAGTTAACACGGGATTTGTAGGAGTGCTTCTAGCTCCTCCTTAAGGATTTCACCATCTGGGAGGAGATACGGCTATTTGAGATAAATGACTTCAATGTTACAGCAGATATCAAAGATTTCGCCGTCCGTCCCTGAAAAATATCTGACCATCTTTCTGCAGCGATTCAAAAATAGACCATATAGACGCTTGGGAAAGGTATTATTAAAGATTATTGAGATTCTTTTGGAGAAAAGCTCGAAGGAAATTTGCATTTGATTTGTTTGCTTGAAGGAACGGAAGGCTGACCTAGATTATATCTTGGTCCTTATTAGAAATACTAAATGAAAGTGAAGTACCGGGATTCAAGGAAAATGAATCGGGTGGCCTGTGATAACCCTGTCTAAAATGGAGCCGTCTCTGACGGCAGTGAAGCAGAAGCCAGTCAAATAAAACAATCATTATTAGGATTGATGCATCATTGGAATCACCTACCATACTATGCAGGATACCCTTGAGAAGGGAAAAACACGCACTAGAAAAAGGATGAAAAATGCCATTGTATTGCAAGCTAGAGGGGGGTCATATGAAGTTTGTCGTTATTTTACCTTTATTACAGGAAGACCTGGAGTAACATCGCGTTCGAGACATCCAGTTCCAAATAGCGGGTAAACATAAATCGCTTCAAGCTTGCCAGACCACAGAGAAATTATTTACTCTGCTGCACCGCCTACAATCTTCTTTTTGGTGTAGTCTGGAGCTGTCCGTTGACACAAGTGAACCAGCAACGTCCGGGTTCACCCACGATTCTTGTATGCAGATGACACACGCGTGAAGATCGATAGGTGATTTACATGCAAGAGGAAGATCCGAAAATTCCGTAAATCATGAACGAATGTTGGTATTCAACAATGCCAAATGGATACGTTAGCCGGAAAGCTAGACTTAAGAGCCGCCAGCCAGCCATCGCCAGTGCCTCTGCTGGATGTACTGAAGTATCCTTGAGGTACAATAATGTTTGCAACCTTGATGGCACTATGACCTTTATCCACAAAAAACAATTAAAACGAATTAATACTAATATTCTTGTAAGCATTGGCAAAGTGTCACACCTACCACATACTTTTAAAATTCCTCGTTCTTTTTTGGGCAATTTTGACCTATGATCTATTTGATTATAATTTGGACGACTTGGTGTTTAAAATTAATTGGGCGCTTATGAATTGTGGTTCCACAAGAGATGCTTAAGCCTGCAAAGAATGCTTTGCAAACTCCAGGGCCGTTATGGGTGGCTGAAAGAGTTTTGGCCGAGTTCTGAAAATCTGACAAGAGGGCGTGCCGCACTAAGAGAGCGTCTTAGGCAAAAGTAGTTCAAAGAGCCTGAAAGCACCGAGATAGTAATTGCGATGAATAAAGTTTGGAGTAGCATGTCTTTTGAGTAAGCTGCTAGAGCACCAAGGTCGAGGATCCAAGCCAAAGCGACGGGGACCTGAAGAACAGAGCGACAATTGAGAATATAGTGCCTGGGACGAGAGCTGCACCGCAAGTCGGAAAATAGTAATTCCTACGAAATAAAGACATAAGCAAAAACCACCAGCGAAAAACGAAAGACTAAACTAGTTTCAGTGATCTCCGCCTATGGTTGGGACAGCCGTGCACAGAATTTTGGGTTCTGAAAAGAAACTAAGCACCCATCACAGCAAGAAGATTGAAACAACTCGTGGCGTATGCCGCTCAAACGATTGGCGAAGGTTCCTTGGCCGTAATGGAGTTGGATGAGAGGAGGGTACTGTAAACGAGAGGAATGGTAGCCGGATCTCAGGTGACCCCGAGGCTCAGCCATCTGTTACCGGCCCCCAATCACGACACTAGATGCAGAATGCGTTTCCGCGGTGGCGAGGGCCGAATCCCCAAACCAAAACACGTTGCTTGTCGCTAATATACTTTTACTTTCCCATTGTTTTGCAGCATCTCATTTCACACTCCAGTGAGCCTCTGCAATAACTTAAGGATGTTCCCACCCCTTTATCCTTTTCGATTTCTATCATTTGCCATTCCTGTGCACCATCCCTTTAAAAATTTGACCTTGCCTTTGTATGCCTCTTGAAAATCTAGAAATATTCATTATTATAATTATTAAACAGCCGTCCGGGTCTTTACCCACACGGCGAATTTTGGCAACGTTTAAACTGTGGCCCACTTGCCTATGAAAGAAATCTTGAAAAAGCCGATTTTGCTGTTGATTTCAGAGTAGTAAATATGACAAGCCAACTGCATGAGATTCTGTAACACTGCAGGACACAGTCTGGACAGAATTTGGACCAAAACTGGAATTTTGTGCTTTCCAAGGCAAAGCGACAAGAAGTAGAGTACCAGTGAGCTTTCTCCCATGGCTTCCATATCCTTCATTTTAGCTGCGAAATCCTACGACGTGTAATATCGCGCATCGCCAGGGTGAGAGGAGCTACTCCCTTACGCTAGCAAGGGACACGGAACTGGAACTGAAATAATTGGATACCCAACCGGAGTTCCGATCAATGGACTGGTGTCGGCCGAAATTTGTCCTTTGAAACCCGAACCGAACGGAATTCCCTCCATCTTTCCCGCTGCCAGCAACCAACCAACAAATAATTTTTTGTGCACTTAACATGGTAATACGTGAATTTTCATCCAGTCCTCTAGACGTCTAGGTGTTGCAGGGCACCCATGAGTCCCGAACAGATAAATGCGATAGCAAGTTTGCACTTTTCGGATTCACAAAAGATCGGAATGTACTAGAGCATGTACAGCGGAAGGCGGCGAAAAATGGCAAGCATCTTCAATGTCCTTTATTCCCAATGTCTGATGCTGATTGTTTTTGGCCTTCACTTATTAGAGACTTGCGGAATGAGAGGTAATATACATTTAATGTTCAGTTTGTTTCCACGGGTCTTGCAGATAAACTTCCGCGGGGCCTAACCTAAACACTCCTTGAGAGCGCTCCACAAAATTATACTACCATGCTCCTGGAACAGACGCAAAAGTCTTGGAGCATGGAACAGTCTCTCACTGCTTCACTTTACCACAAAAAGGTTGCTGAGGCGAAGTCTACGCGGATTTTCAAATTTTTACTGAATAGGTTTTGTGGTCTTAGCCATCCAGGTCCACCACTGTTGGGCTCGCCTTAAAGTGATGAAAAATGAGATAAAACGGAGAAGAAGGTATGCAGCTTCGGACTTAAAATTTGGTGTTAACTTCTTCGTTATTGGTTTATGTCAACGGAAAGGGTAATACTCAGTCGCTTTCCTCAAGACAAAACTTTCACGTAGTAAAATTTTCTCGCCATAAGAATCAGAGGTGGACTATTTCATGCCCTGCAGCAGGAAATAGACTGGACGCGCAGGAGATTTAAAAACACAAATAACGACATAAAAGATAAAATAGCCTCTGCCTTTTGTCATTTCAGCAAATTGAGGCATAAAGACAAAAGCCAAATGCCAAGAAAGGGCCGGTTCACCGGCGAGTCACTGATGCAAGAGCCAGTCGGACCCCATAAAAGCATTTGATATGTAAAATGCCAGAGATTTTGAACCTGAAAGGTGTCTGGTGCGCAATGTGGACGACCCAGGCTAAGGGTGTTTGACATCGATGAAAACAGATGTCCATTGCTTGGACTGGCACCAAAGGGAAGAGCGCATGCTGCTTACTCCGGACCAGCCTTTCAGTACCGGCAGGGTGACATGTAAGTCAGTGCCCATTAAAATTGACCCAAGCCATAAAAACTAGGCGCCATGCCTATTCATCAGTAACCGAAAGCCGAAAGCAGCAGCGGGTGAGATAAACAAAACCACTGTGTTCAGGCGGGCCAAAAGTTGACGTTAAGGCGGCAAGGACGTGTAATCAGTTTAGCACCTTTACTTGCTTGTTAAAAAACGACAGATCTGAGCGACATTCAAAATTCGGCAGTTTCCAGTCGCCATGCTTGCTGGCCCCCACCATTCCCTGTGCTTAAAAAGTCGCCCACAGTGGAATATAATACAGGAATTCTCCCAAAGCAAATGAATTCGTCTTGTTGAAACAAACCTTGTTTCTGAAGAACCCAAACGGTTATCTCCAGACGAAACTAGGTCAGCATCCTTGATTCCCCCATTCTCACTCCTCATCGATATCTCTATTTCCATTTTAGACACTGCCGACCTCACACTCTCTTCGTGATCACAGAGTTTTATGTGGCTATTCTTCCGTCCGTGACAGTCTCCACATGACATACCTGCTGGTCCAGACCGTTTATTTTGCTTCAGAAGCCTGGTTTCCTAACTCGGACCATAATTCACGATTTCTACACTGTGAGCTTAGCCAGGCTGTAACGCATCTGTCTCCCCGAGCTCGATAAGTATTTACACCGACTGTCGTTGTTCTTTGTTCGTCCACCGGAATACCGGTTCAATGCCCTTAACTCATGAGCGTAGACGCTCCACACGCTAGGTTGCCGTGTCCATCTATCTATGCAAGCCAAAAAAAGCGGATTGCTGAAAACAACAGCCACCACCTTTATGTTTTTGGGTTGCACTACACGTACTAGTATTTCTTTCTTGTGATCCGCTCGTAAGTTTGATGGCTCTGAATTGCAGCTGCGTTACACCGCTCCCTGCAGTGAGTCCTCTTTTAGGTTTTCTAATCAACTAGGGTGTTTTTGTAGTAGTCTTAACACATTCAGAGCTTTTTCCTAGTCAAATAGAAAATTTGCCAAATTGTTCTGGACACCTTATTTGGAGCTGATCTCCGAGTAAAAACTCTGCTGATTTTCTAATTGAGATCCAACTGCAACACTCAGCTTTGACACGACGTTCTATTGAACGCCTTTATATTGTAAATCGTAAGCAACATCGATCTATCCTTCTCTCTTTTCACGGTTCATTGCACCTAGCGGCCTATCTACTCGTTTTCTCGTTTACCAGTCCCGTCACTTATCGTCACTGTCCAGTCACCCAAAATCAACGCAACACATAGACTGCTGGATATCATTCCCGTATCGTCACATTTTCGCAGTTTCCGGCCATCCTCCTTAGCGGTCGTCGGAATTAGCTGTATTTTATACTCTGTATTATTTAAATACTGCTTAAAACGTTTTTTGACGTAGATAGAGCCTTCCTCTCCATATAAATTGTCAAAGTGTTCCATTTCTTTTTGACTATATTTTGAATGATCTTTGACTGTCACCATACTGGTGTTGGTACAATCTCAATTTAGATAACAACTCCTTAGATTTCTCCAAAACCTCTCGCCCAGTTTCCATTCTGCTATTTGACAAAACTTTTGGCGCCCCCAACTGCATCCCTTATACTACAACCATACAGCCGTAAACATCGTCCTGCTTTGTTAAAATGGCGATCTCTAGGCCTAAACGTGCCAAGATCGGGGCAGCTGGACGCACCGCGTCCGCACACTCACAACCTATTCGCCGGCCTCCAGCGTGCACTGTTAGTCTCACAGACGTGTTCGTGGAGACTAATTATGATGTACTGAAATAAGAGCAAGCAATGCATGAGATAAATAAAATTTTACTGATAGAATCTGTGATTAAAACGCTGCTTCCTCTTACCTACCCAACTAAGACGACCGAAAACCCTCTATGCGAACATCTTGCTAATGACTGTCAGGCTATCGACTCAATATCATCAGAAATTAAGCAGCAAGGTCGTCTAATGCTGTGGTTTACAATGACCCTGACAGCACTCCACTAGATTCGTTCAGAAACACTGTCCTCTCTGCTCGCAACATGACAGCCCACCCCTACCACCGTTTAAGACTACGTAAACGAATGTTCAGTAGATCATGTCCAGTATTTTTCCAGTTCCTTAGCTCCGCTGCTGCAGAGCAATTTTTGAGGAGTGAAACCAAGATAGCCTCAACTACCCCGTTCAGGTCCATAAAAATAACCCCCGATAAAACCCTTATTCAAAGGAAGGCCCTCAGACTGTATGCAAGTGAGAACTCAAAAACGGTTCCACCAAACAAAAATTCCCCCAAGCTACCCGGCATAGCTTGGTAACTAAACCGGTCCCTGTGGCCCCACCACAGCCACAGGAAAGTGTTGACTTAGACAGCTCATTACCGTCTCCTTTGCCACGGCCATCACGGAAACTCCCGCATATAAACCCCTCACCTACGACTTTCTCCGTGGGCCTCAATAACCTCTCTTCTCTCGCAAAGTAAAAATATCTAGCACCAATCAAAACTCGCCCTGCCCCATCCAGACCCTTAAGGCAATAGTTACTGATGGTAAACCTGCGCTTACACCATCAACAAGCAACACACCACCCCCCGGTGGAACAACGCCGGTGTTATTAGCCCGGCGACCGAAATACTCCGGCCCCACCCTATTCCATCCCATTGTTAGTCCTATCACCCCGGTGACTCAACTGCCTGACTTTAACCGCGGTGACTTTCTATTGCCCACCGTTCGCTTCAAAGGGACCGAAAGGTCACTACCGAGGGAATTTCCGAGCCGGAACAAAACTCAGATTCGCACCGTAGATTTAAAAGTTCTAGCGATGCGCCAGCTGTTCCCCGCCAAAGTCCTTCGCTGTTGCGTCAGATTTCCCAAGACATCTGTCTCTGGCCTCCATTAAGCAAACCTCCACCGTCATGTCGGTACTATCGCCAACGTCCGCTTACCAGCGCCTCGACCCAAACACAGGGACCGCGCCTCATTCCACGAAAGTCTGTTTTTCGACCACACCTGCCCAGCCAGAATAGTCCCTCTTCCTCCCACCTCCCGAGCCACCACCGCCACCCCTTTTTTTCGTACCCTAACCCACTCCCGTTCTGTCTTCCTTCACACTGGTCCCCCCAGTACTTCGGGTTACCCCCATGCTACCATAATGAAGAACGCTATATGCCCTCGTTTCTCCTCACCTCCACCTTATTCTGTCGTATCTCATTCAACGCCCACTAAAATAGAACGAATTCCATATGCTGACCCAACTATTCCCATTACAATTAACCCTACACTCACCGTCTCTCTATTTTTGCAACCCCATCACTCACCCCACCTCGAAGGCAACATGCCCTTCTCTTTCGCACTAATTAACTGTCGTTAAATCCTAAATAAATTCACTCACATACGACGATTGGTGCGTCTTCCAACCTAAGAGTGCGACTTCTCTTGCGGGATACCAATCATTTAGAGATACTAGAAACGACCGCCGTGAGGGTGGTTGCCTTGTATATATAAGGTAGGGTCTATCAGTCTCCGTTCTTGCGCATCCTACAATCGAAATGATCCAAGAATCGGTATGGCTCACTATCAAAGTGTCGTTTTGTGTTATCCAGGCTGCCTGTATCTATCGCCCTCCAGCTCATACTGAAATTGGGCTCCCCCTCTTAGCGGACGCATTTAACTACCTTGCATCCCTCCCATCAACATCGGAAATCATTGCCGGAGACTTCAATCTCCCTGGCGTAACCTAATCTATAATTACGGCTCCACCAAGCTTAACATCTTTGTCTCACATCTACATCAGGGGGTTGGGTACAGCACGTAGTGTCACCCACCAGAAATAATAACATATCAGATCTCATTTTTATACACATTGACCACCACATCTTGTTTCACGTCGAAAGTAAATTTCCAGGGAGAGACCATATGGTAGTTTACGGTGGAACCATGTCCATGCCCCCTACCTAACCCTCCTATTGATGCAACTCGTCAGCCTTATCTAAACTGGCATAACTTTTCCTCTCTAGAACACCAAAGTGACTGGGGAAGCTTTGTCCTAGCGACTGACCCAAAGACGGCTGCAGATGAGTTTTATCGCAACATGGCCGGTTGCATCCTCGAAACTGACCATTATAGAACGAATGAACAAAAAACTTCACAACTTGCTTCCTTGGAAATCAAATGTGCTAAGTTGCAATGGTACTTTTTCTTGGCACATGACTTTTCCAAGTTCATTCTTTTGCACCATCTGTCCGACACTATCTCTCGCCTAAGTGAATCTCTCCTTCGGAAGGAAGAAGCAAGGGCATTACGGCATATCAGTCACCCCATAATACTTTCAAAACTATATAAATTAAGATCCCATGATTGCAAACCATCAGTGAACTTCTTGGTCTTGCCTAATGGGGAGTCTGCGACAACCCCAAAAACATAGCTGAGGCGTTCAATCAATATTTTGCCTCCTCCATGGCCCCAGCTCCAGTTAGCGACCCGCCCGAGCTACAGAAAATGATTAACTCCACCTCATCTTCTGTGTCCTTTGATGTTAAGACTATTGAACGATATTTAGCTTATTTCAAACCAGGGTCCTACCAAGGCCCTGAAGCCATCCATTCATCAGCTGTTCTTATTTGCAGCCCTGACCCAACTTTGCCACTGCTCAACCTCTTCACACTTTCAATTGAATCTGGTGAAGTTTTGGTCAACTGGAAGCACTCTGTAATAACCCCTATCCATAAGAAGGGGTCTGTGCATGATATGTTTGTTTACCGTCCCATCAACCAAACACCTGTTATATCCAGGGTTATGGAGAAGGTGGTAAAACGATCCATCGTGGACCACGTCTTAGCTTCCAACCCCCTTAGCTCCAAACAGCATGGATTTTCCCAATCCCTTTCTCCCTCTACCTGTCACTTTGACTTCCTGAACCTTCTAACCAGCCAAGCGAACAAGGGTATGGCATTCGCAGTCATCTACCTCGATAAATCTAAGGCCTTCGACTGCGTCCCTCATCTGCACCTTTTATTCAAAGTAAGCTCCTCTGGCATCACCGATTCTCTTCTATCCTTGCTCTTGTCTTACCCAATCCAAAGATCAAAGGTGGTCTCCATTGACGGCATTACCTCCAATCCCAGACCTGTCACTAGTGGCGTCATAACGGGCAGCGTACTTGGTCCCCTGTTTTTCCTTATGCACATTAATGATGCACTAGATTCAGTATCTCACGGCGTCTCTTTCCTGTTTGCTGATGACAAAACTAGTTTACCCTCTTAAATCAAATGAAGTTAGTACTGCCGATAGAGACATTTGTGCCGATTTGTCTGCCTTAGAAGACTGGTGTACCTCCTGGATGATGAGCTTCTCTGTCAATAAGAGCGAAATGCTCACATATAGGTGTACACTACCTAAAGATTTAATTTTGTTACGTGGATCTCCTATTGCGTGTAAAACCACAATCCGTGACCTTGATCTCAATTACTTAGCCTCTAAATTTCTCAGAGCATGTAATTATTCAGTCGGCTAAAGCTAGGGAAAAATGTAAGTCTGATTTTTCGCACAATGAAACTACCCAACAGCATCCCCAGCGTTTATAAAACATACATTCGACCAATCCTTGAGTATGGCGCTTTGATATACTCTAGCATGTCAGTCCCATCGGATCTCCATTGTAAGTATTCAGAGATGCTTCACCAAGCAAGTGATAGGTTGGTCGACGACTCTGAATTAAAAGGGAGGCTGTCTAGCCCTCAAACTTCAGCCACTATGGCCACGGCAGGGGTACGGCAAGTTACATTGAACAAGCAGATAAACATTTTGGTACGAAATGAGAAGAAATAGCAAAACTGGCTTATCAAAAGGAACAAAGTGTTTATACGCACCGACGATGCGTATCGCAGGTGCGGAGTTCAGCTGGTCCTTGGTGGCGGGGGTATTTACGGAACTTCCACCCCCGCGAAACGGCCATGTTTTTGGGGGCGTTCAAACCGTTCGACGTAACTCATCCACCCGCGATAACTGATAATGACAACTGTCCATCCCGCGGAAACTGGTAACGGTTGCTGTTAAATGTCAGCTGTTTTGATTTTTCAACGTGGTGAAAAAGTGATCAATCAAAAGGAGCGAAGCTAGGAGGATAATACTGATGTTATTTTGAACAACAAAAAATGTTCATTTAGCATGCCAAACCCGTAAAAAGTATTGGCTATGATAGTGAAAATGACCCTTTTGTGTTGCGTATTTTCGTTGATGGCTGGGAAATTGAAAATGTATACAAATATCTGTCTGCCTCAAGATAGCGAGGATGTCTACCTAAATATGATTTACATATATATATGTATAGGTATAAATATGTATATATACATGTAAACATATGTATGCACCGAGGTGATATAATATTTATATACATTTTTGTTGCGTAATCGTCACATGAATTGAGTTTGTCGATTTTATGCGTTTAGGTGTGGCTCAAACCGATATAAAGTGGCTAAAATATGTATATGTACATATATGTATCCGTATATATGTACATATAGAAACGAAAACATGTAAATAAATAAATGTGCACCTCTAGGTATATGATGTGGACATTTACATGGCGGAACTTAATAAATCCATATACGTGTTTATAGTAGACACATGCGTATATGTACATATATATATGTATATATACAAATATAAATCTATATATATGCGGCTATTTATGTTTCCACTGGACATGTACATCATGTACGTTGTTGCACCGACATGCACAAGAAACCTATTATATAAATGTTCCTGAACAATTGTGGCCCCATGTGGGAAGACTACATATGCATTTCTCGGTATAGCAATTAATGTTAACGCAAGCAGTGATTTCCTTATCTGAAAATATATGCATTTATCCGCTAGCCACTCAGTCGTACGATATATGCATAGATTGCAGTTTGCCCCGTCAGGTAGTCCTACCAACATTAGATGCCCAACGGCAAAACGTACGACCCCTCTGCCAACCTTGCGTCATGTTTATCGCCCTCTGTCTTTGGTCAGGCATATATGGCGAACGACACCTATAAGCATCTCTAGACAAACGCAAACCTGTCTGCCTCAGCAAACACTTGTAACACTTGCATGCGTACTGTGTACTAGTTGTACTGCTCCTAAACGAATGAGCACCGAAACCCAAACCTTTGTAGCGCACGTGAAAGAAGACTCACGTACCAACAACCTAATACGCACAATGAAGTCATAACAGAAATGACCGATTTTGGAAATCGGTGCCAGTAATCAAATTGTGGTAGCCCTATAGGGGCCGTGAGGGCGTTCTCGTCAATCCCGTCCCTCCCGCGGTCCTTGTTCCTTGCACATCCGTCGTCCATCGTTTTCCTCCTGGGTCCTCTTCATCAGTCTGACGTCATCTTGGGCTCTTCATGTTAATCTGCAATGGAAGTGGTGAATATTAGTACTAATAACGCTTACCTCGTGCTGATAGACAATGGACACAGATGTACACATCTTGGCCCAGGTTGTTGACGCATTGCCGGTGAATCCAACGTCGACATAAGTTGCATTGCACCCACTGCGTTGTTTCGTCCAAATCCACCATGGGCTGCTCCAGTCTGCAGACGGCTTTTAGTTCTTGTGTGATTGGTGAAGGTGGCGGCTGCGAATGCCTGCGTTTCTTCAGCTTCTGTATTCTGTAGCCAGCGGAAGTCATGACAGCGTGCTTCCTAAAGTTAACCAACTGTAAGGAATCACCAACGATTTGTATATCAACGTTGTCAGTGTCCCGGGGCACAAGGGAAGCCTTACGTTTTGAAGACGTAAGCAGCTTGAAAGATGACGACGTGCCAGGAATCGGTTCAACCGTCTTCCCAATTCTCCGTGTCCCAGCACTGCGAACGGCATTATCGACGAGTTTTCTAACTCCTGCGTGGTTCCCCGTTGGCACCAAGGTGAATTCTTTACCTGCCGCTATCAACTTAGCTATATATCGTAGTTGCTCTAATAGGCGCCTTGACGCGGCCTAGCTTACGGTCAAAGAGGACACGTAAATGTCCTGAGAAGCGTCCCCAAAGCGGGACATCTTATCTTCTTTTTTGAAAGTTAAATGTTCCTCGTCGACGAAGTATTCCTTCTGGGGTGAGGGCGACTGGCGTTTGTAACCGTCGCATTCATACCTTCGTCGGCCTACTGGAAGTCTGGCTGCGTCATTCCTAGGGATGGAACTGACACGCAATATGTGGCTGCATGGTAGCAGCCACTGGTTCCAGAAAGTGCACGTGCATGAAGGCTGAACGCCCATAAGTACACGTGCACCGCAAGATTTGGAACGCCCTACCTCCCAAGACCCGCCTACCTCCTGAAGGTAAACTGACTTACGCGCTTCCAGATGGGCCTGGAGTGCATTTCTTGCGAACTGACTAATTCTGCTTAACAGGGCACCATGCATCTCCAGGCCTGTGGGTGGGAAGTAGGTGCCCAAAAAATCCCTAGTGACGCGAACACGCCTAGCCTTGTCTAACGCTTCCGTGCGGCGCAGTATTCGCGAGAAAACATCAAAAAGCGTGGATCTCACTGACGGACCACGCTTTAATTGCCAATTTTCTACCTCAACCCTATTAGTCGTAAAAATACCAAAATTCAGTGCCCACTTTACACTGTACTGTGCCCACATGGACTCATACGGCAGCCACGCACGTTGAAGGTACGTGAGCGCCGACGGACACCGAACTCCTATTGCAGCCTTAAACTTGTCAAAGTCGACCTTCGTAGATGCAAACACTAAATTGTGCATCCACTGATGAATGCGCTTTCTGTCCCGTTCGACGCTTACCGGAAGGCTACCGCAGCGGCGACCCATGTCCATGAGGACATGAAACCGACAAAATATTACACAGGCTTCCGGGTATGCCGCTTGAAACGCTTTCAGCTGCGCCAAGCTGCGGTCGACGATTATCGTCCTAACCTTACCCGTCGCGAGCAGCATATCCTTCATAGCAATAATCGCCCTGCGGTAGCTTGCTCTGCTTTCGTTAGGGAGCAGAGCGTAAAACAATGACCGTCGTAACCTACTATCATCTACTATCATGGCATGCCACAACACGTACCCACCGCAGTCAAGCTGGTGGGTCGCGTCTGCTAACATAACCTCGCGCTAACGTTCAGCCAAATTCCTGACACTATCAGGCACGAAAAACGCAAACCTAACTACGTCCTCCCGTTTCGGTAACCTGAGACTACCTTGTCCGCGCAATTAGTCTTTTACGCGAACGACGTCGTTCCGGTCATCCATTAACCGCAATTTACGTCTAAGACTATCAATATCCCGAACTGTAACTAGGCGGTTGAAATTATCCCGCGCATATCGACAAACCTCTCTACAATTTCCAAAAATTTTCATTATGCTAATTACATGCGCCTTCTGCTCCGCGGTAAACTTACGATTGCGCGCGTAATAACGGTCATGAGACCGATGGAAGAAATGATTTTTTTGGAGACAACTTCCCACCACCTGATGCTGCTTGCTAACTGCCCGCAACATGACGAATGCCGGGCAGACAATATTTGGAAACCTGCAAATAAATATTACTTGAAAAATTAACACAATTACCGTGCGCACAAATAGCCATGACAGCCATATGAGAGCAAGTGACGCAATTTCCGGTTTTCACCTATTCTTATACCCATAATCGTCCGCTTAAACAATGGTCACCTTATCTAGAATAACATTTTCTTAATTTACGAAAAATGCCCAATAACGGATTCATTCCATTTCCATAACAGTTCTTTTTTAGCCTCACAAGAGCGACTTTTCAACGTGGAAGTTTCGTCACTAACGGTGGCGGGCGTGGAGGTGTCTGCAGTATTCGGATTTAACGGGTCTATAAAATGGGCATGAATGTTGAAAATGTCATAAAGTCTCCAAAGACCTTGAGTGCAAGGCAAAAGCTTGTCAAAACAGACCAAAACAGCTGGTGGCAAGAGTATTAATGGCCTATAGATACCATTGATCTTGGAGCCAAGAAAATAGTCAAAAGCCTTTTGAAAATCCGGAAGGACGACGAACACTGGCTAATCATTGTTTAAAGACATGAATAATGGAAACGTCGGCATTGAGGAGTGAGGATTGATGTGATATGCTTGAATAATACATATTCAACGCTTCTAAGCCAGTGTGGTACAAAAACGGGTTTCTTTGCTCCTTTGTTTGCGTTTGTGGGCTTAGCTGATAGGGATTACTGGTATGCTGATAGCCGCGATTGCCGAGGCGATGATTGGGGTGATTTTCGCAGTAGACGCTGGTAGCGGCATCTGGAACAGGGATCTAAGTGTGAGTGCCTTCGTGGCAATTGGATGTCAACGTGGTGGGAATGTTGAACACGGGCGGGCAGTTCCAGCAGTAAATCTGTGCAATCGGGATGACGTGTCCGCCCAAAGAGTCACAGAATTTGTGGATCACGTTGTGGCCTCGACACTTTGGCAGACTTGCAACGTTGGTGATTCGTGAGGGTTAGAAGCAATGTCCACTTCACCGTGGAGCAGATCGTATTTATCTGTTCTGGGATAGTTGATCTAAGCCTCGGGTCAGCTCGTTTTCACGGTGTGTTGAGACGTGCGAGGATGGGGCCAGAAACTGAATGGTAGCCTCCTGGCGAGACACGAGTGCAAACGCACGTAACTGGAACGGAGAAAGGGAGAGATAGCAGTCTGGAGGTATTCCAGCTGAGGGCTATGGTGCGAGCAAACCAAAGAACGAGACGTCATGAATGTTATGCAGAATGAGGTATCAGGTTATGCCAAATTTTTCGCTTGGAATGGCCTAATTGTTAAATGCATGCAGAAGAAAGAGGTTAGATTGGGTCATTAAATAATAATTTGAGAGTGAGTGAGAATGTGATGTATGTCTTTTTATATACCTTGCTACATGCGCACTAAGCAAGATGGAAAGTCAGGTGAGAAATTGCACCGGCTTGTTTCATTGACGGAGTTTTCTTTCTATACCTACAATGATTTGTACTTGCGGAGACTACTGGGAATAAAAAATGGCTAGACCTTGTTGAGTGGGTTGAGAAAAGAACTCGAGCGTTATATCTAGTCAATGCCCCAGGCCAGATTTTAGGCTGTTTCTATTGGAATGTGAAGATCGTGCATGTTTAGCAAGTTTTGTACGGTTATTGCCTTCCTAATTTCGTTTTTAAAGGTGACGGAGACAGGAGAGGTCATTCTTATATAAAGGGGTAGTGTATTCCACGGGGAGGAATATTTGATGATAAAGAAGTTTTTTCTAAGTGCTGTCCTCGACATGGGAACTGACACCAAGAACTCAGCTCGACGCAAGCCATAGGGAAAGTTATTTCTTACTTGGGGTTCAGAGATGCACACATTTTAACTGATACTCCTGTGAAAAAAGAAGAGGTTGATGTGAACTCTACGCAGCCATAAGGGATCGATGTGTGGTTTTATGCAGCGTTCCATGTAGTCTAGCGAGGAAGAGTAGCCCAGAAGTCGTTTTGTAAATGTTCGTTGAACATTCTCAGTCTCGAGTCTGTCGCTCTGCCGCATGTTGGAACACACGATGGAACAGTAGTCCAGGATAGGTCTTACGTGCGTTTTATATATTACCAACTTGCTTTTCCGGTTTCTAGAAGTTCTGTGCACCAACCCGATTAGTCTCCTAGCTTTCGCAACATGTATCCCTGTGTGTTCTGAGAAGATGAATGTGCTGGAGTAATGCAAACCAAGGTCTCTGACAGTGTAAAGGGAAGGGGGTGACTTCCTGGTTAGTTTCAGAGATTCCTGTAAGAAGGTGGCATTTGCATGCGAGGATGCTGCTTGTGTGGGCCGAGAATTTCATTGACCAAGCTACGCACCATGAATCAAGCGATAGTAGATCATTTTTACATTATCTATGATGGTGTTGAGGTCGCGAAAAGGAAGCGTGTATAAAATTTTTATATCGTCTGCAAAAAGAAAAGGAATACCATGCCTAACGATGTGAAAAATATCGTTGATGTACAGCAGATACAATAGTGGATCTAGCACGCTTCCTTGAATAACCCCACTGGTAATCGGACGAGGCTTGGATGGGGTCCCATTTACATTCATCACTTGCATTCTAGAGGCCAAATAGGAGGAGAACCAAGCCAGAAGAGGGGCGTTTATACCGTAGCTCTTGACTTTCATAAGAAGCTTGAGATGGGATACACGATCAAAAGCCTTTGCCATATCTAAGAAAATTGCAATCACCGACGTTCCGTCGTTGGCAGCCTTCGTCACTACGTTTAGGAAATCAGTCATGCACATAGAACATGATTTACTTTGAAGGAAACCATTTTGGCAGGCGTTGATGAGGTCATGACCTAATAAGTAAATCGTTAACTTACTTTTATTACTTTTTCCATAATGCGAGAGGCGATCGGGATGTGAGTGATGGGTCTGTAATTAGATGACTCCTGTTTTGAACCGTTTTGTTATTTGGGACAATGAAAGAAGTTTTCCATTGGTGGGGGAAACGGCCACAATTTAAGGAGAGATTAAATAGGTTGGACAAAATTATAGGGATGTCTGCACCCCCAAATTTGAAGAGGGCTGGGGGAAGGTCGTCTGGTCCGACGCGGAAAAACGGTCTCATCTTCGACAGTAGTGGTTTAATACCACTTGGTTGAAAAGAGAATCTTGGGGGGGAAGCAGCGGTGACTGGCGGAATGTCCGGTATAAAAGTGTTGTCATCAGTTGTCATAGAGGCAGCGAAATAATCACTGAACCCCTCTGAGATCATTAAAGGGTCGTTTCCGCACGTTCCTCTGAGTATGACTGACGTGATGTGCCTACTAGGTAGGGAGTTGTTAGTTCTCAGTAGTTTTACCAGTGCTGCAGCCTTGTTGACAGGGTGCAACGCTTGAAGTTCCTTCTTCTTTTGAAGAGAGTCGTGAAATATCTTCATCTCCCTAGACAGACGGTTCATTTGCAATATCAGAGCAAATTCTTTTATTCTTTTGAATCTTGTCTGGATTAAAGAAAACCTTTTTTGGAGACGGTCCAGGGAGATCAACCTTTTGGTGATTGTGCCACACTGGTTTGGAGTGATTAGATCAAGGCACACACTTAGAGTTGCGTAAAATTGGTTGGTGGCCAGTTGGGGACCCACCAATAAAAAGAAACTATCCCAATTTTGACTAAGAATCATGGAGGGAAGGTGGCTCAGTGAGGCTCTGTGGTATGGTTTAGTGGAGGCTGAGGAGGAGATAACGGGCGTCGAAACTGAGAACTTGCAAACGATTTGGGAATGGTCACATATGAGTAATTTGTTATCTATGGATGTGCGCAACTGTGTTACGCCAGTTGTAAAGATAACATCTAGAATTCTGTCGGCCCTTGTGGGTAATGAAACATGCTGTGTCCACCCACCCAGTCGCACACTGGAAGCAAACACAGAAAGCAATTTTGGGGTGGAGAAAGATGACCAACAAATCCCTGGGGCGTCAAAGTCACCCGCTACTAGCTTAGAGCCTGGAAGTCGGCGGCCGCGTTAAGCGCGTCAATTAGTGGTAAGAGCTCTGACTGATGCATACCAGGGAGACGGTAGATGAAAATGATCAGTGAGTCCTTAGGCCCGATAGCCACGATCAGCCAGATGGAGTCTTTCAGGTTATTAAAGGTGGGATGATTGTACCATGAGGCTGAAAGGGTCTCTTGTATATATGAGATGGCCTCCCCCAAGCTTATTTATCCTGTCTTTCCTAAAAGCATTGTAACCAATTAATTCAATGTCTCTGTCGGGGGTATTGTCGGTCAGCCATGTCTCAGTGATAATGAAATCATATCTACTTGTACACACCAACAGGCGCAGCGTGTATGTATCCAGCGGGCATTTAATAGTACCAATGAAAATGGCTCAGTTGTAGTAGCATGTGAATGTGGATAACTAGAGTGAATGTCATCATGGACGTATGATTTCAGTTGGGGCGGAAAATCATTGCGAGACAAGCAAGGAAGAATGGATGTTGGTGGTAAGGCCCTTGGGTGATCATGTCCTGTCACGCCTGATTCATCAGCTACGGTAGATTCCAACCTGTGCGTTGGTATAGGCGGTGAGCAAAGAGCATTTGTAAGGAGTAAAGAGGGGGTGCAACGGTGGTGGAGGACATGGTATGACTGAGGGAAAAACCGGGTAAAATAATGGTTATCCTGACGGCATTTGGAGCATATCAGTAGCTGGCAGGATGTTTGAAGGCCTGGCTTCTAGCTGATTGGAAGCCTCGAGATTTGGTCTGAAAAATTGGGACAGTAGGTGTTGGCAGGTCGGCTTAAGCATTGCGTTTACAGGCTGTAGATGGTCAGTCAAGTGTAACTCGGAAAAGTGTGGTCATGTCCAGATTTGCATATGGTTCATAATTCCGTTTGGGGGAACAGGTGATGGGCCAGCACTACAGAAATCAGTTTCAGTTTTGGGACGGCAACCGAGGTTAAAGGTATGGTTATCAAATAACGCTGGATGGGGTGGCGAGAGATGGTTCTTAGTGCTGCTGGGTTTGTTTGTTTCGCTGAAATGAGGAGATTGAGGTCTAAGGGAGTTAACCATACCTCCTGAAGGGGCTGAGCAATGTGACCATGGTAAATCTAATGGCACGGTGCTACTATTTATGGGCTTGGCGGGGATCTTAGGAGGTGGAAGAGGTTTATGTGTTTTACGTGGACCTGTTTTACTGAGGAGAGTCGCAGCACCGTTGGCCAGAGAAAAGTCGCTTTCCTTGGTGTCAAGCACATCATTAGACACTTGAGGGCCTGCAGCCTGTTGGGGCAGGTTGGAATATGATGGTGAACTACAGCTACTGGCCTTGGAAATCGTACTGTAGAGCAGGCGCGGTGTGGAAGGTTGTTTGGGTCTAACTGAACAAGGTGACGTTGTGCTGCTAGTGCCTAGGTGGGGGCGTTTGGACGGGGGCTGAAATGTGGGGGGCGAGCTCGATATGTCTAGGTCTACCAAGGTAAAGCGTGAACTGGCGAACGGTATTGGCTCTAATGAATTTCTGTTAGGCCGGCGAGCGGATGAATGTTTTGGAGACACAATGCCCATTTTAGGCGACTCCGCTGTAATGGGCCGTGCAATGTTTGGTGGTGGTATCTTGGAAATCACATGCGTATGACTGGAGTCGTGCGAAGTGTTGGCGAAAATTTTCCTCTGAAAGGGTGTTTTGTCTATGGTTATTTTTATATTTTTAAACGGCGTAGCTGCGGAAATAACGCTTTGCTTGCTGATGAAGAGCTTTGCTAGAATCTTTGTCTGGAACTGCACCGTGAGGGGGCAACCATGACGCTTCGTCCGCTTCCGCAGCATCGTCATTATACACGGTGTGTGCGCCATGCCGCTAGCCGCCATGAGTTGATTTCTAAGGCCGTTCATAGGAATACGATCAGGGATGTTAAAGACAATAACGTTACATGACCGGCCTAATCTGCTCGATGTTTCGAACGCCAGCACATCCAGGAAGTTGCCAACGGCCATCAGGTCATGCTTGTCCAGCCGCGTTTCAGGGTCGATGAGGTGAGAAACGGGTGCAAGCTTTGAGGTAGCGCGCTCCAAATTGTTAACATGATCCATTAAATTGGATAATCTTCTTTCGAAGATTTGTGCCCTGTCATGGGCTTCATCCACTAGGTCATTAAGTGCTACGGATCATTGGCTCATTGGTCCCAAACGAGGGCCAACTTGGGAGCGTCTCGTAAAGTTAGTTGCGCGAGCACTGTCAGTGGCACGTCTGGCTCTCTGCTGAACACCACGAGCCATTCTGCTCTTACTTGGAAATTTAGTTTGGAAAGAAAATCTAAGTGAGGTTAGGAAAGGTGACCACTTTTAGTTGTTACAACTATAGTGGCGACATGATATTGTGTGCGATCAAATTGGCACACTCCTTGAAATGTAAATGCTGAGGATTACTGTAGAACGACGTAACTTCTAAATACTTCACAAGAATAATTGGGCAGCAAAGGTGGGGAACAGGTTATGAGTCAACAAAATGGGCCAGAAGGTAAATTAACAGGACAATAATACGCTGACAGATGACAGCCGTTAAATGATTGGCTAAATTAAACTATATACTATCATGTGACTTAAACCAAAACACCCTGAGTCACACTGTTCGTCTGAACAGCGGGTTGATGTTGAGGGGTATGGAAACTTGTGGATAAAGAAATGAGTAGACAGACCAAAAGATGTATCTACTCTTGAGGCAACAAAGCAGACCGACTAAATTTATGCGGTATAGAATAAAAGAGCATTGCTGAGGGCAGGTCAGAGCTGGAAATGTGGCTGTGAAAGCTTAGACAAAAATTATCCAACTAAATAAACAGCGATCAAATCGTAAATTTCATTGGTCAGGAAAATCAAGCTAATTTTTACGTCTGAGGAAATGATTCTTACTTAGTGAATAATGCCAGAATAACGAAAGAGTAGCTATGAAATCTCCAGGATGACAACTCACGACGTTTGACGGTGTAGCTCCACCTACCCTAGTCAACTTTGTTTCTGAAACGCACGCTGAAGGATGGACTCAGCATGTGAATGCTGCTTGTGAATGCGCCCACAAGGTTTCATCACATCTTAGACCTAGTTTTTGCGCATAGCACTCCTAATGTTAAGGTTGCAGTGCTAAAACCTTTCCCTGGGAGTGACGACAAAATGGTCACGTGTAGTTTTCCTCTCCTTACCAAAACCTTTTCGCCTATGTGTACCCACTTTTCTGCCTCTTCCTATATGTCGACTCGTTGGGACAAAATCCCTGACGCTGTGCAAACCCTTGATTGGTCTAGCTTCTATTTATCACCTGATCGGCAGAGAGCGGCGGACGACCTTTGCGCAAAACTTCTTTTCACTATTATTAGTCTGTCCACTCCGACCACTCAACATAAACCCAAGAAGCCTAAAAGAGTTTGTCGGCTCCAGACGAAACTTTTGAAGACTCACAAATCTTCAGCCAAACGAGAGACTTTCCGCTTTTAGTACAAGTCAACCGCTTGCAACAAGAATTTCTTATGGAGTCCGAACTAAGGTTAAAAAGGCAGGAAATGCGATTTCTTGGGCCGCCTAACCCAGTTCGGAAGACTTCCCACATTTTCGAAGCTCGCCCGCGGCCCAAATCCTCAACTATTCCGAACTTCATCATATTTAATAGCTTACGCATTGAGTCCCCTGTAGACATCACGGAAGCATTCAATGAATGTTTCTCTTCTAGTCGCAATAATGACAACCGGACACACTCTGAAATCCACCTCATGTTAACTTCGGTTAGATTATCCTCCATCTCGTTCGATGTTGCTGGCATCACTAATGTGATGAAATATGCCAGGCCACCCCACAGGCCTGGCCATGATGGCATCGCACCAGTCCTATTTCGCACCGCTGGTCCACATCTTCCACTGCTCCTTCTAAATCTGTCCTCGCTCTCCATGTCCGGCGCTACTTTTCCGTCACAATGGAAAACATCCATTATTGTTCTACATCACAAAAATGGCTCCATACATGAACCTGAAAACTTTCGCCCCATTAACCACACTCCAGTTCTATCCAGGCTTATGGAAAAGGTTGTTAAAGAACAACTGGTTAACTTCCTTACCACTCACAACCTTATCAACCCATCCGAACACGGCTTCCTGAGGGGCCGATCCTGCCTCACCTGTCAGTTTGACTTCTTAAACTTGGTTACCCAAAGTGCTGATCCTCACCAGTCGATGCTCATAATCTTTTTAGACATGTCAAAAGCGTTTGACTGCATTTCCCACTCCCGACTTCTGGCCAAAATTAGTACTTAGGGAATAAGAAATCCCCTCTTATCTTGGCTATCATCCTACCTTTCCGATCGCTTTCAGGCAGTCAATAATAACGGTTGTTTTTCCCAGCCCTCTGCTATTACCAGTAGGGTCATTCAGGAGAGTATCCTAGGTCCTCTCCTTTTCCTGCTATACACTATTCATACATTTGGAGTTATTCGTCATGGTGCACCGTTTCCGTTCGCCGGTGACATTAATATAGTCCACTCTTTTGCGGCTGCTTCATTTAGCTCCACTCTTGCATTTATCAATGAAGACCTAGAGTCTCTTGATAACTGATGTTCCAAGTGGCTTATGAAGTTCTCTGCTGAAAAATGTTCTTCAATAACATAAACGACATGTCCCGTTGGGCGCCCTCCCTATAAACAGCGTGCCAATCCTTGTATTACACACAGTTAAGGACTTAGGTTTACAATACTCCTGCTCTTTCAATTTCCACGAGGAGGCCCAACATCAGACCGCTGCAGTTAAGAGAACCGCCACAATGATCTTAAGGGCATTTCGCACTCAAGACTGCAGAATTATCACCTTCAAGTGCCATGCTAGGCCCCACATCGGGTATTGCCCGATTATCCTCACGCATATGTGTAAAAACGATCGAATTGCAATCAAGAATTTGCAGCGTGCATTCACTAGAAATCTCCTAGATCCTTCATCTAGCTCAAAATACAGGGCCAGATGCGAGCTGCTTGGACCTGAACCATTGTGGCTTTGCCGAGTTAAATTAAACCTTACATTCCTCTTTAATCTTTGCCATAATAATGTCCACTCTACTACAAACGTCACACGCGACGTTGGCAGTCCCCCTTATCCACTTCGTAGTAGATACTACTCGTTAAGAATACCCCTGACTCGACTATCGATCAGGGCTAATTTCTTCACAGTTGCTTACTCGAAACTGTGGAACGAACTCCCTAGTTCCTTGCGGTCGTGCCCAAATTTAGCCCAGTTCAAAGCCCAGCTGGCAAAGTTGTGGATGTCCAGTTCTTAATTAACCTGACACGAGCTTACATTGGACTAGACGAGGCCCACGAACATGGGTTACAATTCTAGTTCGTGACCGATTCTTTGCTGAAATCATCATCAGGGATTCGGCTTCACCTCTAACTTCACTTTATCACACGTCCCCACTAATGTACTTTTTGACCTCCCTTGTAGTGATGTACCCTCTCCACTAATAGCTTGAGCAACTAACTCTCGAAATTCTCCCAATGTGGGCGAACGAAAATGCCAGCGTACTTATGTTGGATCTATGCTCTTATCACATCCTGTGATTTTAAATACCATCCTGTGTATCTCTCGCTCTTCTTGCCATCTTATCCTCTTCACTGACTTGGCAGAGCTGAATAGGTCGTTCTTGGTGGCCCCTAACATTCAACTACGCCTATAACTGCTTCCGTAGCTCATTCTAGTTACCACATTCAACGGAATAGATTCACTATGTTGCAGGTATTTTGGCGCGATCCAATAATCACCATAACCCCAAGCCGGCACCCAAGCCACACTACTTTTCTCTTGCATTTCAGATCTCGCATCCGCAGCAGACGCGCTGCTAACGCTTCCGTCCTCATACTGGCGATTCCGAATCTGCTACCCTATCATTCCTGTTAGGAACCTGTTAGCTAGAAATGACGCTCGAGTTCTGGCCCGTTCAACGGTAACTACGCGGGTTATCGCACGGAATATCTCAAATCGCATTTTTGCGATCGAGCAAAACCGCGATTGTTGCTGTCTCCAGAACGGCTTGCGCACCTCATGTTCCCCACCCGTACTGCTGACTAAGATCAAAGGATGCGACAACGTAAATGACAGCATAGAAGACATTCTTGGCTAGTGAATTTAAGGAATGTTCAAACACATGATTTTTCTTATCTGACGCTTCTCTCGGCAAAGCTTACCGCCATCCGTATGTAAATATAATCGCTATCCTTCTAGTTTCATATCCGAAGCTTAGCAAATTTCCTCCAGATAGTTTTAGACAATATTTTTCCCCTCTTGGCATTTTTTGGCCACTCGTTTTCAACTACGTGTCTCATCCAATTTGCCTGACGTTCCGCCTGGTTTTCACCACTTCCATCCAATTACAACGTTATCACTGCTATTCGTCTCTTCAGCTTCACGTTTCTGTCCAGTACGCCCCCGACGTTTGGTGTCTCTAGACATATATCAATATCCACCGTCGGGCCCCGTTCATGTTGTGCACCAGCAATGAACACATTTAGTGCACTTAAACACGAAATGACTCGTAGTCCGCTACTTGCAAATAGTCCCAGAAAACTATGTTTCGGTCTAAAAAATGAGTTCCCTACATTTTTTGCTTTTCACTGGCATACTTGTACTTCCCCTATCACTTTGCAGCATCTCATTTCACCTTCCAGTGAGCTTCTGCAATAACTCAATATTGCTCCCACCCGCTTGTACCATTTGACTTCTGTCATTAACATTTCCTGTACATCATCCCTTTAAAAATTTGATCTTGACTAGCGCATGCCTCTCGCAAATCGAGAAATATACATTATTATTATTTTCCTTAATTCCACGCTTAATGGTTCCATAATATAAGGGATTAATAGATTAAATCTGGTTGACGAGTTTGTCGACATGCGGCTCATCGAGAGAAGGTAGGTGAAAGGTGTAAGGCGAGTGATATTTTGTCGATGGAAAGAAGTAACGAGGCCTCGGTGATTGAAAGAATTGAGGGTAACGCTGCACTGTTTATCACTCCCAGACCCTAGGAACTCAACTTGAAAGGTAGTATACTCAGTGAAGCGCAGTTGTTATGGGATTTATTAGATGGGTAGTCATCCTTGCTAATCATCCCGTTTCGTGGGCGTGGTCCTGGGAGAGCGGCGTGCAGTAATCACTGAATTGGCCAACGCATNAATTTCTTCACAGTTGCTTACTCGAAACTGTGGAACGAACTCCCTAGTTCCTTGCGGTCGTGCCCAAATTTAGCCCAGTTCAAAGCCCAGCTGGCAAAGTTGTGGATGTCCAGTTCTTAATTAACCTGACACGAGCTTACATTGGACTAGACGAGGCCCACGAACATGGGTTACAATTCTAGTTCGTGACCGATTCTTTGCTGAAATCATCATCAGGGATTCGGCTTCACCTCTAACTTCACTTTATCACACGTCCCCACTAATGTACTTTTTGACCTCCCTTGTAGTGATGTACCCTCTCCACTAATAGCTTGAGCAACTAACTCTCGAAATTCTCCCAATGTGGGCGAACGAAAATGCCAGCGTACTTATGTTGGATCTATGCTCTTATCACATCCTGTGATTTTAAATACCATCCTGTGTATCTCTCGCTCTTCTTGCCATCTTATCCTCTTCACTGACTTGGCAGAGCTGAATAGGTCGTTCTTGGTGGCCCCTAACATTCAACTACGCCTATAACTGCTTCCGTAGCTCATTCTAGTTACCACATTCAACGGAATAGATTCACTATGTTGCAGGTATTTTGGCGCGATCCAATAATCACCATAACCCCAAGCCGGCACCCAAGCCACACTACTTTTCTCTTGCATTTCAGATCTCGCATCCGCAGCAGACGCGCTGCTAACGCTTCCGTCCTCATACTGGCGATTCCGAATCTGCTACCCTATCATTCCTGTTAGGAACCTGTTAGCTAGAAATGACGCTCGAGTTCTGGCCCGTTCAACGGTAACTACGCGGGTTATCGCACGGAATATCTCAAATCGCATTTTTGCGATCGAGCAAAACCGCGATTGTTGCTGTCTCCAGAACGGCTTGCGCACCTCATGTTCCCCACCCGTACTGCTGACTAAGATCAAAGGATGCGACAACGTAAATGACAGCATAGAAGACATTCTTGGCTAGTGAATTTAAGGAATGTTCAAACACATGATTTTTCTTATCTGACGCTTCTCTCGGCAAAGCTTACCGCCATCCGTATGTAAATATAATCGCTATCCTTCTAGTTTCATATCCGAAGCTTAGCAAATTTCCTCCAGATAGTTTTAGACAATATTTTTCCCCTCTTGGCATTTTTTGGCCACTCGTTTTCAACTACGTGTCTCATCCAATTTGCCTGACGTTCCGCCTGGTTTTCACCACTTCCATCCAATTACAACGTTATCACTGCTATTCGTCTCTTCAGCTTCACGTTTCTGTCCAGTACGCCCCCGACGTTTGGTGTCTCTAGACATATATCAATATCCACCGTCGGGCCCCGTTCATGTTGTGCACCAGCAATGAACACATTTAGTGCACTTAAACACGAAATGACTCGTAGTCCGCTACTTGCAAATAGTCCCAGAAAACTATGTTTCGGTCTAAAAAATGAGTTCCCTACATTTTTTGCTTTTCACTGGCATACTTGTACTTCCCCTATCACTTTGCAGCATCTCATTTCACCTTCCAGTGAGCTTCTGCAATAACTCAATATTGCTCCCACCCGCTTGTACCATTTGACTTCTGTCATTAACATTTCCTGTACATCATCCCTTTAAAAATTTGATCTTGACTAGCGCATGCCTCTCGCAAATCGAGAAATATACATTATTATTATTTTCCTTAATTCCACGCTTAATGGTTCCATAATATAAGGGATTAATAGATTAAATCTGGTTGACGAGTTTGTCGACATGCGGCTCATCGAGAGAAGGTAGGTGAAAGGTGTAAGGCGAGTGATATTTTGTCGATGGAAAGAAGTAACGAGGCCTCGGTGATTGAAAGAATTGAGGGTAACGCTGCACTGTTTATCACTCCCAGACCCTAGGAACTCAACTTGAAAGGTAGTATACTCAGTGAAGCGCAGTTGTTATGGGATTTATTAGATGGGTAGTCATCCTTGCTAATCATCCCGTTTCGTGGGCGTGGTCCTGGGAGAGCGGCGTGCAGTAATCACTGAATTGGCCAACGCATCCGATGGTTCTGGGAGTATTTCTGTGACTGAAGTCCTTCGCGCGCTGTCTGAATTTTAGGCCTCTACTCACGCGGCCGGTGCTTTCACTATTAGGGATACAAGACATGCAGTCAAGCGATGCTTTTCTAACACCATGTAAATTCCAGCTCTCAGCCTCGGCGCCTTGCGTCACTGTGGCTCGAAATGGAGTAACTGATGCTTGGGCATTGCAAAGTCTCACTAGACTCTCAGCTTATTATACTTTCATAATCCAAATTTATGGAGCCACCCCGAGCAATTCCGGGATGAACTGGGCCAATTCTGCATACGATGATTCCCCCCGGTTCTGGATTAGCCTACCAGGGCCCACGCCTTGCTTCGACTGCAGGTAACACGAAAGCTGATCCAAAGACTTTTCTATTGTGGCCGAAAGCATAAAGACCAGTGGTTTGCCGCATTATATCCAAATAAACATGCGATTTTTGTGCGAACTGATAAAATATAGTGCATCCGAGCTTAAAAGGCTCTCGTTGATGCTCCCGGGTAGTGCTTCCGGCATTGACCGAGCAACGTGGTGCCGACGCCTCTAAATGCTCATTGATTTCCCACAACTTCTTTTCAAACTCAATTCGGGTGGTAGCATAACAAGCCTGCCAGCGGCTTCCGTCGCCCCTGTCGCACTCGAACAACAAGTACAGTAGTCCTCGACCGAAATTCCAGGTTATTTCCGCCACACATGTTGCATTTTAAGCTGCCAGTACGCAACTGGACGCTTGTAGAATGACCAGAACTCAACTCCGACCAGATTCTGATCTAAAGAGTGCCCCTGGGCATTGAAGTTTAACAGTGCATTATTACCGCCACTTGAGGGCACCCACATACTGCCAGGGACGTTGGGGTCTTCTGTTAAAGAAGAATTTGCGTCCAAATGCTTATTGGCAGACTGTAAAACTGTTGCTACGTTAAGCGACTTCCACTGAGCAGCCGGACTACCCACTTTCCAACTCCTTCATCAAAGCAGCTACCCCAGGCTCTAGACGAAAATCTAGGAACTCGCTGGACTGCTGTTTTTGTAAACTGGTTACTTTTGTGTTAGCCTTGCTTCGAGGTGGCGCGTCTTTAGCTGAACCAGAAAATTGTCGGTTTTGGATTTGACGTCATGCGGACTGGATAAATTTGCCCCTGAGCGCTGGGCTGGGAACCTACTCATGAAGAATTGTCGACTGGCCGAAGCGTTCCACGGTGATTCTCGTCCGTTTCGTAATTAGGTATCTCCGTGATTTTCAGTTCTGGGATGTCAAAGAATTGTTGGAATCAGGTTCAGGTGTTCTGGTCCGGGCAAAGTCAATCGGGTGATCACGGCACGATTCGTTTAATAGTAAACCTCGTGTGTCCCGGATAGCTCCAGGCTAATTTGAGACACCGCGCAGCCCAAGTGTATGTGAAATCAAGGATAGGGCAAAATCGCTACATAAGTTTAACGGTGCCGTCTTTGAGTTAGAAAATGTGTTCATAAAAGCTGCACCTCTAATAGAGCTCCACTGTGGAAAAATCTATTTAAAATGAATGGTTGATGAAATAAATGACCAGAAAGTACTTCTAAGTGGTTCAGTCGAATCCAAAAGGTTCCGCATGCTCGATCGAACCAAACAGGAAGTGCACAGAGCATGACACACAAAATGTACTTTAAACCTCTGGGATGCATCAGGCCCCCCGAATAATGACGAGTTTTTGAGAGATGGTATATTTGCGAGCTAAGTTACCGGAATATAAGGATAATCTTGTTGAGGGCACAGTAAATACCGAAAAGCTTCCCATTACTAGATGAACAGAAATCCGTATGCAAACATATGGACCAGACGATGGACGTCGAAATATCCGTACATATGGTCAATATGCACTTCAATTGTTGCTTCGAAGCAGCAACTTTCTGGGGATTCAGACGATGTGGATGGAAAGACTCTCGTTGGGCAGTGGTATCCGTGCTGCTGCGCAGTGAATACGAGACTGAGCCAGTAGAGCGACATGATTCAACAGGAGATGGATGGTCAAAGACCGTCAGCGAAGGGCGATCTCGTTATTTTTGGTAAAATGCCGATAGAACAGACGATTGCAACCGAGAAAGAGGCCTAAAGTCTGGTGGTTTTCCCTAGCAGCATGCACTGCGTGCATCGACTGCCACGCAAAAAGTGCTATGGAAAATCGGCACCGAAGGCCGGATTGTTGAATTTTGCTCGACTCAAGCGTCAGTGAAGCATACAAATAAAGTTGCAAACGTTTTTTTTGTGTAACGTGGGTTAATTCTATTTCAAGCTGCGTTGCAGCTTTTAAGGGATAACTTTGACCTTTGCTTTGATGTGTACGAAATATTGGGAATCCGTAGAGCTGACCGTTATGCAAGACAGGCGAATATGGACCGGCTCACTAGCAATGTTCATGGTCACAGCTAGATGCGATAGCCATCCGCCCTCGACGGTTCGCGAGAAGAGCCATGGGGATGGCAGTTACGGACCAAAATTGCAATGATACCAAACCCAAGTGGCGAAGCGTGGTGTGCAACCGCGACTGAAAACTAATGGCTGGATATGGCGGAGCAAGCCGCCGAGTGGTGGATTTGTTGTTTGCCGTTTAACAAATCCATAATAAATTCATTGTTTCCCTAAGCTTGCGCGGGTTATTTTCCATACTGGCCTGGCTCGATGTCCTCGGATGGCAGGGGATGTGCCTGCGAGTTGGTAGGAGAAATTTGAAGGTAAACGGGTAATACCAAGTTCATGCACAGTTGAAATGGTTGCCCGCAGGATGAAATTCGTGTAACCGGCTAAGAGTAAAAACTAAGAGGGTGATGAGATCCAACGAAATCTGATACATCAAAACACTGAGTTTGCCGCAGAGGTAAAGTTATCTACATGATGACCAGTCGGATTTCTTTGTGCTCGCTGCAAGCGAATATTCTACTTGATCAGTCGGCTTGCAGGAGAGTTGATTTGGTCGAGCTTAGGCCAGATTTACTGCCAGGGGCATAGTTGCTGGAATCCTCATTCAGGTGGCAGTTAACCAATGCCATCCGAAGGTCAGAAAACATAGGACTGCAAATTCTAGAAACCCAATTATAACATTTGGGGGCAACGCATCAAAGGCAATCAGAGAAAGACGTGATACGCTCAAAATGCCCAAGGGTTTTTGTTTGACCAAATTATGAACAAATGGCCAGAATTTTAGGAAAACGGAAGGATACAAGAACCGTTGTCATGACCGTGAATTGGAACCACGGCGGGAATTGTCGACCGAAATGAGCCGCTAAAATGCGCAGACCTTCGGAAGTCCCGGAAGGATGAAATTGTCCGATATTGTACCATGCTTGTTCCGTTTCTGACGAGTAGATTCACTATAAATTAATCCGAAATGACCTAGTCAATAACTGGTCGTATGTTTGATGCACTCGGTCCCAAATAATGATATCTAGAAAGACATTGGCCATACTCTCCGGATGTGTTGACCAGGGATTTCAATGCACTAACCTTCCCAAATAAATAGGGATCAATTATTTTCCAATTCTAAAGTGATAATGAGAGAATGGACTCAATAACTGATTTTATGAGTGGCTTGTCAATAAATCTCCGCCTTGCAGAAGACAGGTTGAGTATTAGACAATCAGTTAGTCAAGACATTTGTTTGAGTGCATTAACAAAGACCGCTTTAAAATTCCCTAATTGCCCTGCTAATTGCAGACCCTTTTATTTGAAACATTACATAACGTGAAAGCACAGGTTGACTTACTGAGAAGAGGCGAGCAGCGTTCCTGTCCTAACCACTATTCTTGTTTCTGATCCTTAAAGGAGGATATTTCATTGTAGTTTCACGGTGACAGATTCCGGTCTTTTGATTTCCAGTCCGTCGGGCATGAAGTCTTTTATCATTCACTCATTATTACCAGATACTGCATGAATAAACTTAATTGGCTGTAAGAGTGTAAACTGATGGTTGACAGAGATAGTAGGAAAATGGCGGCAAACTTTTCCTAACTACGAGAGAGAGATTATCGGTTTTGGTACTGAACGTAAAGCTGTTGTTAAATTTCTTATTAAAATTCGGAGGGAGCAGTATTCATAGGAGATAATGAGAGGTCTGCGTAAACAGTTTTCCAGTACAGGGTCGGGGTCAACTGACAGGACGGCGTGACTTGCCTTAATTCAATTCCTAAAGGTTTACGGTTCACAAACGTTTCTTGGTAAATAAAAATTTCACCTGCATTCTTTCTTGGGCTGCTGAATGACAAATTTAAACCGTTGCATCATGGTTTCCTTTTCTCCTTTTGTGTTTCTAACCTGCCGTTCGCTGATGCGATCGAAGATGTGCGTGCTTCACACTAAACGTCTTTGAGACCGTCGCTCCAGAGATCATCAAAGATCCTTTCTACTCTGCATATGGGTCTCCCAAATGTCGCCCCGAACTATCTTCTAGTGTCACTGAAGTGACTGAAGCTGAACTGATTTGTGCGGCAGGCAAAGGCAAAGGTGGTTAACCTAGACTTTAAGGTTTTGGTTGAATTACAAACACAATTCGTCCTCAGCTAGCGTGCTCTACTATTTCGGAATTCTGTTTGTTGATTCGAACTTATTCACTGGAAACTTGACAGTTCGTAAATAACTCACAAGATCACAGATTTGTACTCTAGACGTAACTTCTGCAACAATACCGATATCTCCAGTGTCCACTGAAGTGTGAAACCGAGTGTCCTAACGTGAATCTCGTATTATGTTTGCTTGTCCTTGACCTTTACGGCCACCAGTGCGTCACTTTTACTCGGCTAGTTACGACTGTAATACTGGCAACCCTGGCACTCGACCGGTACAGTGAGAAGACAGTCGGAAGTGGTAAAAGGTTGAGTATATTTTGAACATGAGCGTGCGAGCGAAGCGTGCGAGAGCAACGCGCAAATGATGTAAGCGCTTGGCGGTCAGCGTTTGATTAAACAAGCTATCCGGAGTAACAAATCCATGATCCACTACATAGGATTGGTGAGAAAAGATGTGGCCACCGCCGCTCTGCCGCTCAACTTTCCCTGTAATGACCTCTACCAATTTTACTGTATCATGTACAGTGAAAAGGTGGAAGTTTTACCATTATTAACCGTATAAATACAACATTACACTTGGAGAATTTGAAAAATGCAATATAATATCATTTCTTCAACAAGCGCTGATTGTTGGGAGCATAGATAGAGAGAATCTTACGAGGAACGGTGATCGAGTTTAGACAAATAATCTTTCGGTACACTACCAACTAGTCCTTAATTTCGTTGCTGAATCTGAAGTCCAGGTTACTGTTTGCCCTATTGCTTATGCCGGCTGTGATATCGAATGTGACCGTTATTTGAATCTATGTATCATTTGCGGATTTTTGTGATGTTCACAAATTATGTCTCGTTTTCATCGAAGGACTAACAGGCGCGAAGAAATTTCCTATTATTGAAATGTGCTGATAGTGTTAAATATTCAAAACTTTCCAAATTTATTTGGCCTCTGAGCCTAACGTTCACATCGAGAAAGTTTGACCACCAACAGAGGTAATGTCATCGACGTGGAAACCGATGATGAAGCGTTTGCAGTTTAAGTGCCAAACTCAAAGATCACAATGCTTTGAAAACTACCAGACTTGGGCTACAAAACACAGCAGTATTAAAAATCGTTAAAAATGTTCGTGTGTAGTTTGACCCAGTCTGACTCGACTTAAAGTTGATGTGTCTTGTGTAATTTTCAGACCTAACCGGAAAAGACACTGCAAAGACGCCGTCAACAGTTTTTTTCCCGAAGACAATTTGAGGACCTTTTTTGCCCTCTCAGTGGACCCTTCCAAGGAGATGCTGTGTTGTTTGCTCTCTTTGCTTGTAGTTGAATCACAGGAAACATTCATCGAGCGTTTGAACCTAATATCAAGAATAAGATTTTGACCGATAAACTGAGGTTCTTTATTCGCTAGCCGAGTGTGACAAATGTGCGTTTCAGACCACGAATAACAAAAAGCGAGTGGCATATCCCTACAGCCAGGTTTTCGGATATTTCATCTGGGGACATGACCGCTAAGAAGTTCCCTTAGTTTGTCGCAACTTACACAAGGGTACTTATCATATATAAGGCCGAATTTAGCTAAAGTTTTAGAGAATATTGGACAGACTGAACAGGCTCGTCATGGGATATCAGAGGTTTGACTGAAGGCTCACTTTACACAAGCAACATCCTCAGGAACGACTGCGAAGTCTGGTTATCAGCATTACCTTTTTACGGAGAGTTTGGTTCGATAAACCCGCGGGCTCGAGCTGAACGGAGGTATACAGTAGGCATCGACGAATTTGTCTACCTGAACTTAGGAGTGGTTTTGTACTAATGCTCCGGTAACCTTGCTCCATTTGGCAATCGCAGTCAGAAATGAAGTTGTGAGCGACCACATCGCGAATCATGTTGGTATTATGTATTTACGGCAGTCAGTGGCATTGCGTGGATCCAGTGTTAGATCCATAAGGTGATCACGTAGGAGAATCGTGATGGTTCGATTTCATAGGTAAAGGTGAAACCAAAACTACCGCAGAGAAAACTGTTGAGAATGCCTGCATAAAGTTGAATAAAATAACATGTACAACACTGCTTACCACGATAAAGGACGGCAGTTAATTGAATGGTCATGTGACAAACCTAATGGTGGATTGAACCGCTACGCACAGTTTTCATGCATATTCCAGGCCAATGAATTTGGTGAGCAAACGACTAGAGCAGATTTGAGTGTACCCCCATAGTCTGGAATGAAAACATAGCCAGCAGTTCCACACTGGACTGCATGCTTTTCGCGTTCGAGCATTCACGCAATCAGAATTTGAAAGTGCCATAAAATGAGCAACAGACGGTTGTACAACCATTCAGCTACGGCTCAGTAGGGACACATTTAACTAGTCTTCGGATGTCTGCGATCTTTAACAAACATTTGCTGTATTCTTCACCATCTTCTGACCAAAAGTGCTCTTCATCCTCTAAATAGGCATTGAGTGAGTGTTAAAACCTTTACTGATTATTAAAGAGTGCAATGCTAATAGAAGCAACCTTCAAGGAACCCGTTCATCTGATCTATCATAATCCAACATATTCCATGTGAATTACCAGACAATGGAAGCCAAGTGTTTCCACTGCTCATTGGCCGTTTTACACCAGAATTGTTAAGCGGGATGACCACAAATCGTTTTCGCTAGAAAGCTTATATCGGGGAGACTAAACCCATTTGAGAGAGGGATTTCAACAGTTTTCTTGAAATCCTATCGGTAATATTATTAAAATCATTGTGTTGTTACATTAGAAAATCACGAGATGCAGGAAGGACTGACCATAAGTAGAACGCCTACCAGTTTTAAAGTTAGATACTTGATTGGAGTGGCTCGGTACACCAGACGGTCAGCAATGATCGAGTTTTTTCAACAGTCGTCAAGAGACTCATCGGAGGAGTGTGAGCCAATATCGGTAAAACAGAGGCAGACAAACACCAACTGAATATCTAATCAGGTACATTTTTAAGAACTCATTTTCTGTGACACAATATACCTGTTCCACTAGTTCCGCTGTTCCATTGAGGATGACAGGCGGCAGTAAACAAATGTCGAAAATCAATTCCTTGTATCTGTTCACCGAAAGGTTCTGCAGAAAAATGAGTGCTGTTATCAGCAACAAGTTTAATATGTGCACCTTTTCTAATGGATATTTTTCACAATGCATTTTGTCTGAAATCCGGTGTAGCCGAGGTTTTCCAACATACTTCTAGCCATCGTGAAAAAGCATTAACTTACACCGATTCAAAGTGTTTACCTAATAAACGGTCGCAGTAATGTGCATGCACACACTGACAAGGCTCACAAGAAAATGACCACAGAACACGCTTGATGGGTTCTGAATGTTATTCGTGCAAAAACTTCTTGCATTCTTTAGAAGTTCCAACAATGTCCGCATTCAGTTCTGGCTACCAACATGTCATCCGTACCAGTAACTTCATCTTGTCAACTGTCAGTTGCCTGGAATGTAAATCGTGAAGTATGTTTGACAACAGAATCGGAGAAACTACCTTACGGTCGTTGTGACACAGCATGCCATCTGGCAAAATTGAAAGAAACTGCCATTGAACGAAGAAGACTGGAAGTCATCGGTTTCCATTACTAGTGCATCCTCAACGCAGCGCCGAAATAACAGGTTCAAAAGACTTACGGGTATTTTGAATGAAATGTTCTAGTTATGTAGAAATTGGCTGCAACTATAGGAAATCTGACGTCTGGGGCAGTACGAAAGACTGACCATTTTAAGTCAATGATTTTGCTTGTTGAATGATTTTGGCACTTCAGTGGATGATACTCTAATACTACGTGCTTAACGCAAAACTCCAATCGTAATACATTCCAGCCGAGGATTTTCCTGGTTACCGTGTGTGGAGTCATAGAAAACTTTGTCAGATAGTATGTCAAACAAGCAATCAGACTTCTGTGAAAAGTTTGCGAGAAATCGAGAGTACTAGTAGAGAACACCTAGAATGGAACGAACTGTATGAACTTAATCGTGGGAAAGGACGTCAGTTGAAAGTGACAGTCGCTCGCGATCCTGCAAAATTCAAGCAGAACTGATTTTATATCCAAGTTAGGCGAAGTAGGCTACACTGTAAACGCATTTCTGAGGATTGATGGAAACAATATACCGAATGAACCTTTCGGGAAAACGGCATAGACAGAAACCATGTGGCGTTCTCCATCAACCTCTTAGCCTAGGGGAGGATGCAACCGCTGTTCTTCCTGTTGAATATGTCGATTAGTCATTTGGGCATCAGTTTCATCGTGCAATACTGTGCATGAGGAAACAATGTCTACAGTCGGGAATGTAGTATTCAACTTCAAAAACTTTTACAAGGTGGTGTTCCCAAATTAGAGATCGGATTCCCGGGAAACTAATCAATAACTCATATAAACCTCCATTGGAAAATGCCTACTTTGTCAAATTAGAAGACTGTGTTTTCAGGCTCCCAATCCACGAATGAATCTGATTGTAATCGCGTTAAGTTTACCATTTAGAGCATACCGAACAGGTCGACATCTGTCATGCTCGATAAACTGGAGAAACTCAAGGTCGAAACAATTGATCAGATCTTTGGAAGCATGCACGATCAATATGTTATAACCAACGATCATATGTTCATTGTGCTTCTGAAGCAGGCGAATGCAAAACCAACTCTTCCCAGAGTGCACCATCCGAGAAGACGATTCGGGAGATTATTCCGTCTAGTTTAAAATCTTCTTTTTCGAGGTTATTTATAAATCCATTTTGAATAATGTATCATTCGGTCGGGATACCAACTGCCCTGGCTTTGAATTGATGAATCCCACAGAATGTGTGCTTAACGGGGTGCTATAGGGTTGGTGGGGGTGTCGCACAGCATATTTTTCCAACTCCATCTATTTGGAGAATTTTACCATCCAGGCATTCCGGTCAGTACGCTTTCTTCCAGCTCTCTAACGGCATGGCTTAGTCAAGTTATCATATTAACGCAAACAGCAGGGTCAAGACTGAGGACGTAAAACTGCGATGAGCACTCAGTTTTCAATTAGATTTATGAGTGGTGAAAGTTGATTGATCGTACTGAACATAAATGCCCGTCATGACAAGCGTAGACATAAATCAAACTGAAATATTGTCTTATTCATCTCGGAAGTTACATTTTTGGCGAATCATCCATTTATCTATTATACAGTGAACAGTAAATTATCACGGTCAGCAAGATATTTTAATGGGTGATCAGATGCGCAATATTTTGTACAATTTTTACCTTCAATGAATCAAATAGTCCTTAAGTTCATTGGTAGCAATTGATTAATTATCAAAAGTCTTTACGAACCAGGAAATAATTCACCACGTGATATGATCGCTCAACTCACCATAAAGAAACCATGGAAGCAATGTACAGCTGTTTCATCCTTGTTAGGAATCATGAGCAGTGCATATCCACCACGCCCGAACTGGGACGCGAACCCTTGGCGAACGATTCGGACAGGTGCAACATCATGTGGTGAAGTTCAACAAACCGTTCAGAGCCTGTCCGGTAGCGTAATGGCTAAGGCGTTCGACTCAGAATCGTTCGTCCTTGTTCGGGTTCGCGTCCCAGTTCGGGCGCGGTGGATATGCACTGCTCATGATTCCTAACAAGGATGAAACAGATGTACATTGCTTCCATGGTTTCTTTATGGTGAATTGAGCGATCATATCACATGGTGAATTATTTCATGAAAACATTTAATCTCTTACTACTAAAAACCAGAAAATATCAGGTAATCTGTGGGTCGTTTTAAGTCCATAAAGCAAGTTAGATAATACACCATATGCAAGAACAGGATGTGCGTTTTGTGAGTTGTACGTCCAGATAGTTTTGTATTTCCGTTTAGGCAAAATTGAATATCCACATCTCATTTGCTTTTCTACGGGCCACATTATTTCCTTAAGATGATCAGCCGGGTCAATCATATGGTTCCCGTGGTTTACCTTAATAAGGGTTCCTTTTATGCACGTCCGAGGTGCAAAGGAAACCGCCAAAATCGTTGTCCCTACCTTGTTCCTCATTATTTGAGTGCTCGAGTGCGTGGCTACTGCAGGTTACTGTTTCGTGTTCGGATAAATCGGCAAGCACATAGCGAAAGTGCGTGTTCTGAGTATCACATGTGGTATCGCATATAATGCCCACGTCAGTCGAAAAAATGGCGCATTATATCTACCAGCTGCGACCATTTACTTCATCAGATCAAATCTACTTCAGTTCCAGCTAATATCCCAGTTGAGCCCCGAAAGCAGACAGTCGATGTTGCGGCTAGCTGGCAAATTGCTACTTTTGCGATGCGACTTCTAGCAAACCGGAAGCATTCAAAGGACCGATCATGTTACCAGAGGATGAAACTAGGTTAATCACAGTAAAAAGGGGACCAAAACGCCTTCGTAAAGTGCGTGCATTGGAGCTTCGCGTCAAGTTAGAAACTGACAATCTGCACAACCGACGATTTGCTTCTAAGCCCTTCGTCTAGGCCTCATGATTCCTTTGCATTTTGTCCGGGGTGGCCTTATGTTGAAAATTCAATTACACAGCCTGAACTTGAGATAGACAGCGTAGACCCCAGTCCGCGCTCGACGCTTTCTCCTGTTTTAACCACGTGTATCAGATGCTTTCCTAAGTTTTGCCTTGAGCAACTTGCTTTTTTCCATCAAGAAGCAGCCGAACACAGTTCAAGGCTCCTAGGGCAATTAACAAATCTGCGTATTTCAATCATTGATAATTTATCAATAAACTGTAACACGGAGAAAGTTGCACTTTTGGCATATTCAGTTACGGTGCCAAAAAGTGACCAAGTCACTCTCCTCATCCACACAATCAATTGACCTGAAAACAATTCTAATTTGACTATCTCGTGCGTGAATGAGTCAGGTAGTTCTGATCGAATTCGACTGTCAGGCGGCAACTAATTTTCGGTCCTCCAAAGTGATTTGTCAGCTCATGAAATATGAAATGACTCCAGCTGAATCTGATTAGATCGCGGGAAATTTATTCGCGAAAAAACAGGAATTTTCGGCAAATTGGTGCGGGGTACAAAATGCTGTTCAGTTTCGCAGTACAGTTTATCGATCTGATGCTGCAAAACGTAACTGAGTACTAAATATGTAATGCTATTTGATCTCAATTTGCTGAAAATTCCTCTGTTACTCCGAAAGATAAAAGTACTCGTGTAATCACATAGATTCATTCCATTTAGTCGTCCAGTTGAGCGGTGGGGAAGATTGCAACTAAGTGTTTAGTTGCCATGGTATAGGATTCCAATCGTGAAACAATACCTATTCGTCCGATTTGCCCGCTGAGGTTAATAGCTTGTGCGTCATCATGAATTGTTGCATAAAATCGATCAGTCTGGTCACATCGTCCAAGTTGATGGCATTATACAACGAGGCACGCAAGCCCCCTACAGTCTGATGTCCATTCAGTCCGATAAGTCCGACGTTTTTGGCCTCCAAAAGCCACAATTTTTCGAGTTTTGGATCAGCCAGGCGGAGGATCACATTAACCCGGCTACGATTCTCCGGATGAGACGGACAACTGAAACAAAACAATCCGCAGAATCAGTACTTTAGTGAATATTGATTAGTCCTCTTTACAAAAAGCATGCAATGACCAATAAGAGACGTGATATCATAAGCAAACAGGACTACAAGAAATACTTTCGTCTGCTTTGGATAAACGTAGTAAATTTGTTTGTCAAATTCGTTCTTATTTATTCATTCGGACATGACACAGTAAACTACTCACGGGAAACTGATATCCGAAAAGAGCCAGTTGTACCCAAATGGTTTTGACGCATCAAGTCTTTAGATTTTATTTGACAATGACGATCCTTTGCCTATTTATAAGCGGTGGTGTGCAGCATGCCAGAAAACGTATCGAAAGATGAAGTGGCTGCTGGCATCCGTAATCGAATTCGGGATATCCATGTTCAGATTCTGTAATTACCACTGTCCAGTCACCGCCGTTTTCAGTTAGTGCACCTCTTGTCTGGGGTTACGCTACGATATTTACTGTTTCCTTTGATAAAGATCATTCATTTGCGAGTCATTGTTCAACTGAGAAGTGGAAGGTTAGTTAGTATTCGCTGAAGGTTGGAAAGATAAACCCCTCGATAGGTTTCTTACAATATAACTTATAGTTTGATTAGGTAGCCGTAAAATCACGTTCCGTAGTCACGTTGATTTGATACTCTGAAGCAAACTCTTCCTAAGGGTGGTCTGACGAGATTCCTGTTTGACTAAAATCTCTCCTGAGTTTGATACAACAGTTTCATTGGATATTGGTGGCTATGCAATGATTGGCCTTGTTAGGTAAATCGCAATCAATACACAGGCAGGATGCAATCCGGTTGGTGAGCACAGACAACAAAACCAGATCCAGACAGCAATATCTCACGAGGTACCAGGTGCCAGCTGACAAAACGGGGTGATTGAAATGGAAGAGTACGGGCATGCAAACTGAGATGGCCAGATATCGATTTGCGTTAACTAATCAGGATGTGCCATTGTGATTTGACAACAGCGCAACATGAACTTCGTACGGGGAAGTACGTCAAAAATGAGACGGACCAGTCAACCCACGATCCAATCAAAATGAATAGCCTGTAAATATCGAGATGTTTTCATTAAATACAATAAGATCTCGTGCCCCCCGGCTTAGTCGTTCTCGAGCGAGCTGGTGGATACGTAAGATACCGATCTAAATGCAGGACTGACTGACTGACTCACTGACTCACTGGCTGACTGACTGACTGACTGACCGACTGAATGGCTGACTGACTGACTGACTGACTGGGGAGAGGGGGCAGAATTCGCAACAGTGATTAAGCCATACCCAATAGGGGATAAATGTCTGAATCGAACTGATCACTTTTACCCAATTACCGTTCACATGACGTCACGAATTGAGTTGACGATGCATCTGTGTTTGCATCGTTTCTGGGCTCCACAATGTCAATGATATTTCAGCTTTAAAAGTCTTGCACTTTCCTAGTACGATATGCACAAGAGTTGAGCACAACAACTGTCCAATCTACAGGATACGTCAAGCTAAGTGAAAAGATTGGTTGAAGCTCAGGGAACGCTGGAAGAAACTGTGCGGGGAACGTAATCCGATTAAGCCAGAACATACAAATTCAACCATGAGAAAGTTTTTTCGTCAAACCTGTTCTACCTGTCTTTGTGCATTTATGAAAAGCTTGGTCATGACACTTGTGTTGAGAACCTACAATTCCGAATAGCCTCGCTTGATCCATCGGATTGTCAGACGGCAACACCAAGGACGCGCGCTGCAGAGTATTCACCGATCGACGGCCTTGCCCACAGGGCCGCTAGGCCTTATCCATGACTGACAACCGGTGACTTCCAGACAAATGACGAACAATAAGCCGTAATCATGGGTACCGAGACCAAACACACTGTCCGTTTGCATCAACACACAAGGCTTCACACGGTTTGGCTTGAATTTACCCAATGAATTTGCTCTCAGTATCCAAGTCCGCACGAAGTAATAGACACCTATGATTTTATCTCAATGTGAAACTCTTTTCTGGATTAAGTTTATCATTCGCATTCAGCAGGTCGGATCTCTCCGTAACCTGAAACTCGGAACTGAATATCTGAGTAGATGAGGTCCCTGGACGGGAAGTTAATAACTTTTTAAAGTATGTTTATTTCCAGGACCAAAGGACATAAGGAGCGTATCAAAAAATCGATGCGCCATGTATTGGTTTTTATTGCGAATGGTTTACTGTTAATAACACAGCGTTGCTGGTAGATGCAATTCGCCAACGTTTCGACTACCGTGGGTAGTCCTTCTCAAGGCAAGTTTTACAATCTAAATATCTACCAACAAAGCTGTGTTATTAACATTATATCATTCACATGTTTATTTCCAGTTAAGGAAAATTATCTGTTTGTCATATCTTGTGATTAAACCTCTCTCGAATAAAATACTGAATATATCATGATAAAAGTAATTCATTGATTTACAGAAATTTGTTCCAAACTAGATCCCAAGGACTTTTATGAGTTTCATCATTTAACATTGGCAGGATGACAACTGTTGCCATGACAACCGTTGCATATTGAACTAGTGTAGTTTCAGACAAATTGGAAATTTACAATACCCTCCGCAATTACTTCTTTGGTTTAAAACTAACAGCCGATATTGTACAAACCCGGTGACTAGGTATACTACACGCAGATTTCAAGTGGATGCCTGCGTTAGTGTGGAGGGAGTAGTATTTCACAACGTGATAGTTTGATGTGTTCATAATGCATCAAGTTAGTTCTTGACTTGCATCCGCAGCCTCATTTAATTAGTCCAGGGCCAACCTCTTTTAAGTGTGAATACTGACTACATCAAATCAAGTTTCCGGAATTTATTGATCCCATATTTACATCATACTGACGATTTATTCTTTGCCTTTGAAGTAGAATTAAAACCTTTTCTGGTCCATATGCCTAATCTAATTTCAGTACAACGAAAAGTACAAAAAACAAACACAAATGACCAAAGCCATTGATTAGGCGTTCGGAAATAAAAGGTCGACTCGATGGGATACACTTTATTTTGGGGGAAACTACGGACTTATTGAATAATTTGGCAACTGTGAATAAACATCTTCATACACAGACACAATGAAAAAGTTTCCAATCTAGGCGCTGGATTCATGTGGGTTTCGTTGCATAAATTCGGACACGCTTGGCGCTGCGCTCCGCACAAAGTGACTCCCGTGAACGGTCCTCACTCCCATATTTTTGCTTAACTGACTTTGACATTGTCTAATGGTTGGACAGTCGATACGCGACATGGATGCGCGTAGTCGTAGCGACGTCACTTGCTGTTCAGTCGGGACTTTTCACGTTCAATTTGCGAAGCATTCGCCTGTGTACACTTCGCTGAAGGACATTCCGAATCAGAAACAATAGGAAAATCGTTGCAGATTACAAGATTTTATAAGATGGACATCCGCTCATTCCAGTTCCAAAGATCTGGAGGTCGAACAACAAATTCTACAAGATGAATCCAAGGCTTTTATGGCAAGACAGAGATCGCGTACCCCATGAGGATAATGATTGGTGAAGGAAAAACCTCGGACGTGTGTGCAGGTTACGCGGACGAATTATTAAGCCCTGACGAGGGCGACATAGGTAAAAATTGAATGAGAATTGTTTTAGGACAGTTGGCTAGGCCAATTCTCTCCCATGATCGCCTAGTTGCCTAGGCTCAAATCTAGCTGAAAATCAATGGGATATTTAAAAAAAATAATGATAGTGCCGAAGCGAAGGTATCACGACAAAATCGCTCAACAAAATATCGGTAGCATCCGGTACTCGACTGGCAAACCACATATCAAGAAGAATGGAGACTGATATTGTCGTCTGCAACGGAAATATGATGTATGTGTGTATGCACCATTGATTTTCTCACCGTGCATGGTTAGTCGGGGTCTGCTTAATTTATGCTCATCAGGCAGATGGGTGCGTCCTCAGTTTTAGAGGGGTACCATTTAAATTGGTTGCTATATATATATATATATATGTGGATGTTTGGACAAGAGAGCATCGGGTACGCATACCTGACGAGCGACAATAACCGCGAAACCGGTCGTGTGCTCCCGTGCTAATTTTGTTTACGCATCCAGATACTACTTCCTGTTTATATATATACATACGTATATTCTGGGGCATTCTGCCCTCGTTCCTAAGGTTGGCTCAGCCCAACTGACAAAGAATTATCAACGAATCACAGTTGTGATTCTTCTGTGGACTCTTCGACGAAGAGCTTCCATGCACACTCCTGTTGCTACAGATTCGATTCTGGTGAGAAATATCAATCAATTCGGAGTGTACAAGTATGTGGATGTTTGGACAAGAGAGCATCGGGTACGCATACCTGACGAGCGACAATAACCGCGAAACCGGTCGTGTGCTCCCGGGCTAATTTTGTTTACGCATCCAGATACTACTTCCTGCTTATATATATATATATATAAAAGTACGCCTATAATATGAAATTACTGCTTCAAAACAGGGAATACAAACTTTGCCAAAATGGAGAGACCCAAAATGAATGTCCAAGTGAGGAAATCTTCACCAAGCGCAAAAGCAATTACATACAAACCTGACTTGTAGGCGGAATGGGATCGACAAAAAGGCACTACTTCCAGACGTTTTCGTGTAGAACGAGGGAAACAAATCTACGAGTAGATGGTGTGAATGGGCCGTGAACTACTCTGCCTAGCACACTCGGATTCTTACAGAGCTGGAAAGGTAGGCTTGAATGTGAGGAATTAGTTTTGCGTATAGTTTTTTTTTATTTAGTGTAAAGAATTAGTTGAATATTGACAACTGATTTCATCAGGACCATTAGTTGATAATTCAGCCAAGCAGCCCATTGTCACTTCAAATCCATGCTGCCTATTGATCTAAGTGTGTCAAAACGATAGGCGTTACGTTTGACGTCACCCTGACTGATTTGGTTCGATGACTTACCGGTAAAATCCATCTGAGTTGTCGATCAATCGATAAACCATTTGGGATTTCTCTTTGCATGCTTTATCCATTTTCTCCAGTCCACCTTGGTTTTCAACCCAACGAAGCATCACGTCAATCACAAATGCACTGACGGGAAATTAAATGAGGTGTTATTCAAATATGGCAAGAATCAAAGCTGTTTAATTGCATTGTGATATCAGTGCGCATTTTACTAATAACATGTAATGTGTTACCGAAACATTAATACATACGAAGCAAAAATTAAAAATCTACTATGGATGCAAAGGCGAAATGTTCAAATTATCTTGTTATTACGGACAGAGTAATATGCATCCTATTTCCGATGATCGCACCGTGTTAATAAGCTCAGTACGGAACTTTTCCAAATTTTTTTAAGAAATGAAAGTCAATAGAAAACGTGCAAGTAATAATAAAGAGCTAGAGGTAATTAAAAAGAAATCAATAAGTCTGGTGGACTAAAAATAAGCTTAACTTCTGGAATAAATCGAGACAGAATGATGAGCACCGAAGATTGGTTGTTTCGAAAAATCTCGTTGATTTTGTGTCCTCCGGAAGACGTCGTTCGTGAAACAGTCAATCCGTGCAAGGAGAGCGGTCTGGAACCTTTCAAAAACCATTACCGGAGTGTGCACCCTAGTGCAGTGCTCACGTTTAATAGGATCTGGAAGCTATGCACGCGAAGCTTGGTGACTTGAGCACTTGGCAAATGATTCTTTGTTCACAGTTCACGTACCAGTCAGGCCAAGGTTGATACAGGCGAGTGGTGATACACAAGGTTAATGAAATAACCTTACAGCACTTTCGACCGTTTTAGCATTTGCTTGACTATTCGTACTATACAAGGCGCCGTATCATAAAGTGTCAACAGGGAGGAAAGGAAATATCCACATGAAGGAACACAATGGAATTGAGTGCCAGGTACAATGGGATGTCAAACATTTCTCATGTTCCCGTTACTTAAACAACTCTGAGTACAGTAAGCTAGTCTGCGATGACAGCTGTCTTGTTTTCTGCGACGGATTACTGATGGCAGATCGGATTGCTCGTTTATTATATTTAATGCACCGAAGAAACATCTGCGTTGATTCTGAATGATTTGAAATATTGACGAACATCGGATCTGAGAGTAGACACTGTGGTCAGAAAGCCGTAACCAATGGAGGTCGAAAATTCTTCCAGAAAGTGCCCGCTGTAGGAAAAAGTCAGAGCGCGTCAGCTGAAATCCTGAGAACACCTTGAAACACATCTGGTCTAAATTATGATAAAGAAAACCTGAGACGTTTTTCAAAGTATTTTTTGAGAGGACTTCTGTTTGGGTCCATTTACACGGTCGCAATTAATACCTAGGGTAGGTACAGTAGCAACGTTTTGCTTATAATTTCAAACCAAATCAAGTGAAACCAAACAAATCAAACTCTAACGTCAGTCTAAATGCCGACTAGCTAATATTGATCAAATATTTATTTTTCCTCAAGAAGCTAAATACTCCGCTTGCTCGTAAATATGGCACCATGTCAGTCTGCATAATCGATACTTTCTGCATTGTGCTTCCAGTTGCTTGTTGAATCACTCACGTGAATGTAGGCGGTGTGTTCAGAACCGACTTGGAAGCTACTTGCAATCGGTAGTTAAACACAGTTGGGGTGATTGGCAGTTCTCTACCGACCAAATCATTTCGTAAAATCACGACAGTTAGACCGGCACATCCCATGTTCTTCTGCGCACCGGCAAAAATCACTCCAAACCGACTGACATCTACGGGTCGGCTTAGAAAGTTGCTGCACATATCACACACGAGAGGCACATCCTCCGGGGGTTGCGGAATTTCGAAGAATTCCAGACCATTGATTGTCTCATTATCACAGTAGTACAGGTAGGCAGCTTCCGGGTCAAAACTCCATGTTTTTCTGTCCGGAATAGCTGGCAACAAAAAGCGACGAGAAAATACAATTCAGTTTTTGGGATTGGTTTTGTGTTTAGTGATAAAAATACTTTGACGCAAAGTGGTGACAATTTGGTTTACGGAAATTGGATCAGGCTGAAATATCTCAGCCGTATCATGGACAAACCAACCAGAATTCGGACCTCGTAGTCGGAATCACTACCCTTCGCCGTACGTCCACGGTGGGGTCGAGATTTATCGGATTTTGCGGCAGTTTTGGAACTGCGCAGGAATGCCTGTCGAAATGTCGACCAGGGAATCGACAACGGGTCCTAGGCATTAGAGGCAATCAGTCGGTGAGGTTCCATATGAAACAATCTATGTACAAAGTCCCATTATGTAGATAAAATAAGATTATGTGGACTGGCCAGAGGTTGTTTGGTTTTTCTTGTACGGTTGGCCCAAATTGTACGGAACTAGAAGTGTGATGATTCATTGAAGTTGTCATCGAAGGTGGTAACTAGAGATGTTGCGACTCCAAAATAGTTCGGTGCCCATTAGTCTGGTGGCAACCACCATACATAAAAACATGATTGCGTGAATGACATGACATCCTACGATCACATTGAACGGAGGTTACTTGCTAGAAGAGGCTGATATTTCAACAACGCCTGTCAGCCCTATCACTCGGATGTAGGAACAGATGAATCTGCGGAACTTGGAGAGCCGAAAGTACGGAAAACAAGCAAAACCAATGAATGCCGGAAGAGATTGAGCTTTAGGGTCTCGGCTAGATCGCATAAGTGAAGAAGTATACCTGTCATCCCCAAAACCAAGTTGACTTACAGGGTTCGTTACAGATAATTTAGCCGAGGATGACGTATTTGACTTACAGGTCCGGCTGTCTCATGCGACACCGTGAATGAAACCATCTCATATAAACCGCTTACCCTTAGCAAAGTCATATTAGTCATCCCAGAAATTCGACTTACTTCACAGTAGAAATTTTACCTGGAAATAATCGCCATCTCTGTTATCAGTCACAAGTATTAGAATTGTGATTCATATAATTTTCATCAACTACCTTCCACCGTCTATCCTGTATGATGGTCCGCGTATTGTCTGATGAGCGGACCTGGGAAATCGAAAACAGTAGACGAAAAGAAGACATCTCCCATCCTTCGCTGTTTATCACTCCAACTAACTGGTTGAATTTCAAACTAATAAGCTCAAAAGAACACTGGGATTGGCTCCCTTGATTCATGAGAAAAGAACGTGGCAATGGCACTGGAACTTGAAAGATTTGTTCTTGTTTTCGACAGCTGAATGCATTTCAAATTGTGCGATAAAGTTCTGCCATAAAGACTGAAATCAAACTTATGGACATGAAATTTTAAAGCCAATTTTTAATTAGTAACAGAATCAGATCTCGTTGACAAGCCATTCGACTGTTGTGTTCGATAAAAAAGAGACCTGTGATGTCAACAGCACTGGTCTAACTATATCCCACTCTTATCTCTGGAGGGCGATGAAATGCATTTGCTGTTTTTTCTACAGAAGAGATACATGAGCTTCCCCGCACCACCAAAAGTACCGCAGTGGTTGACCCTGACAGTCTAACCTCATCTTTTCTAATGCATGGTGCTGTGGTTCTGACGGATGCATTTACTCCTCTGATCAACTCATCATTATGTTCATCTTCTATCCCTGCGGACTCATCGCTATTGTTCCCATCCCAAAATCTGCAAGTTCCTGCGCTTTAGGAAAACGCTGTCGCTCCATCGTCTTAACATCTTCTGGTCTTAAACAATCGGAGCACACTATACTTAAGCGCTTGCTCTCTTCTATGTATCCTCCTGACGACTCTTTTCAGCTTGCCTATAAGTCTAACAGATCCACTTTGGACGCTGTCGCATACATCATTCACCACATTTGCAAGTCCTTAAACGCATCAGTGAAATCTGTCCGTTGCGCATTTCTAGACTATTCGTCGGCATTCGATTCGGTCCCACGGTCCCTTCTACTTCACAAACTGGAATTATTTGGTTGTCCCAGTTCTTTATTTGCATGGCGGTCGGATTACTTCACTAACCGAACTCGGTGCACACGATTGGGCGGTAAGATATCAAAACTGTTGGTTCACAACCAAGCCGTGCCTCAGGGTGCTGCTCTTTCACCGTTTCTCTTTTCTACTTACATCAGTGACTTATCAACTAGTTCCCCCTGTCATCTGTTTAAGTATGCTGATGATGTTGCCCTCTCTCAAGCCGTTTCGAGCAATGATGGTTTTCACAGTTTTTCCAACAACCTATCTATCTTCTGATTACGGATTTTTCTGCACGAGCTAGTTTAAATCTCAACATATCTAAATGTTCCGACTGTCCGTTCTTTCTCTCTCTCGGCCAGCCTACCCACCCAAGACGTCCTACACCAACCCAGAAACACTCAACAGGGTTGATTCTATGAAATATATAGACGTTATTAATGATATAAATATGAACTTGAATTTTTACATTTCCACCTGTGTAAAGAATCTGTTAGGGTTCTCACTTCATTTCAGAAGGCTTCAACACTGCGATGTGAAACAAAATACCGTCTCCCGGCTTGTATACCAATGTTTTCCCAATCTTTCCTTACTATTCTTGTTATTTTTGCAGGTTTTCTTATAAAGAATAAACTTCTTCACCGGGGTCTATTAATTATTAGCCACGTGTCTTTCATGCCACCAAGCGAATCTTCTAGTAACCTATGTGACCAGCATGTGAAAAATTCGCCCTTTAAGTACTCTCGGTTCCCACGCATTGTCTGCGCAACGACCTTTCATAATGGTGCTCCCATGTTTCAACACGATCCACTTTTCGTTCTACACTCTCTAGAATCAATATCCATAGGAACTCCGCTGTTCCATAATGACCTCGAATTCCGACAAACCGCAAACTTGTTTCAACCGACTTCTCGAACAACCTTATCTTATTGTTCCCAAATCATTCCTCGATGAGCTTTTATTCACAGTTTTACAGGGTGATGAGTGTAAATGTTTTCCTATTTTATTTTTTACCCTCATGTTTTTACTCAAATGCGACATTATTTTTTTGTACGCAAAAGTCTATACAGTACAATACAATAAAGTTTCGTTAAACAATTTATCGACTACTTTGTTTTTTCTTCATCTGCAATGAACGTAACTACCTTCCTGTTTACCACTGTTGTTTTTTGACTGAAATGCAACAATTTTGTACACCATAGTCTATACTGTGCAATACAGTGTGACCCGAGTTCTTTATTCTGCATCACATGGAATCGATAAATGAATCAATTGATCAGCCTATCGAAGGGGAAACAAACAGATGCTGACTGACTGGCCAATTGGTAAACTAATGTTAAAGGTCAGTGAATTATGCGAATGGATAATTGAATGCTTCACTGTTTAATTGGGGATTGGCTTTTGATTGATTCAGTAATATATATGTTGATTGACTAACCGTTTGATTGGTTGGTTGACAGACAGCCTACCACACTCTATAGGTTAATGCACCTGGGGTGGATCGAAATTTTGCCTTTGAAGAGTCATTTTCTGTCGGTTAGTATTATTGGATCTTTCAGCTGTAAATAAAAACCAGGTATTCAGGTGGCGATACCGGCTTCCTGACGGGGAAAATCCATATTACTTTGACTGTTATAGAGACAGGACTCTACTGTGCACTCAGTAACGTTCAGTACACGACTCGAAAAATAACGTTCATATGGACTAAAATTTTTTAACCACACGATCGATTTGGATCATCTCTAGTTTTCATTTGATGTTTCGATTTTACGATTACCGTTGGTCATAATGCAACTTTCGGCTGGAACAAGAGAGCCGGATGCGAATGGAATTTTCCGTTTGAACGCAAATGAGCTACGGCCGCGTGGCGAGTTTGCGTAGGCCGATCCCATCTGACAAACCACAGAAGTCTATGAAAGGTATGCGACAGCACTAACTGTTTCAGTACCCATGTCTTGCTCGCTCAGTCAATTAGTTAGGGGTTTTCCAAGTATGAAGCTCTATTCTGATTGTCGTTTGAAAACAAAAACCAAACGCTGACCAGTGGGTGAGCAAAGTATCGCGTCGTATGGCCGGTGGTGGCCAAGCGGATAAGGTCGTGAAGTTTGGACGTGAAGGTCGCGGGTCAACTTCCCCACTTGGCAACCCTTTGTTGGCTGCGGTCCCCTTCCTGAAAAATGATATGCATTTTTATTTCAGTAGTATAATAAAGCAAATGATAAGAGATGAAGATAAAAGATATGTGACTTACCCTCATATGCCGGAACCCGGGGGCAAACATCACGAATCTGGCCGTATTTTGACGCTTCTTTGGCCGCTTTGGCTGACCACGATCCGGTCACCAGATAGTCTGCACGGTTACGACCCCGGTTACCAAACAGATTCATTGGTATAGCATCAAACTGACCGTTTGCACCTCCCTGTATCGATAACGAACAGCAGAGAAACGCCAAATATTTCAACTGCTAAATAACAATCTCATTCGGGCACCTTTGGGCAGTCGAGTTTTCCACTACGATATTCTTGCCTTGGCTGATGCACTAGTCAGGCAAATTTGCAAAAAATTTTCTCTACAGTTTTGTCCAATTTTACACATACAGAGAGCAAGATTAAAATGCTTAATGATCTCCAAACTAGATACATTTTGGTGTCGATTTTTAGGATTAAGGCTATTTATGTATAGTGATAAATTTTCTCGGACAATATACGAAATCTGGCGTTATATTTATGTTATTTAACTTAATCATGGATCATCCTATCCCATTTTCGATTTAATTCAGTCAACGTGCAAACCAGTTTCTCCATCGAAGCCACGCGGCTCTTGCACGCACACACGAGTGCTGTCTAGCTGCGGGGATAATAGTCTACCAACGAGATAAAATTGTGTTATCTCGTGTAAATGCAGTGTTTTCGGGACGTACATTTGCGGCTGACCTACGTCCTATCCGTGTACCCACAGCAGTCATATGGTTATGTGCAATGAATTAAGCACGTGATCAAGCACTGCAATTTGGAAACAGCCAAGTGGCGAGATCACATAAAGGCTGCACCATTAGCATTCCAGGGGAATGCTATGGCAGCCAGCTAATTGACACAGCAACAGCCGAGGTACTTGCCATGTTTGGTCGGGAAAATGAGTCGGCTGGACTGTGAGCAAACCGTGCGGAATTTCTTTTAGTAAGCCTGTCCTACGGATAGGGGCCCGCCCAACCTTCCGGTACTGTTTGACGTATGATCATGTCTCGCTACCTCAAAAGGATTGTCTCCTATGATGAATACATTCCATGGCGTAAGCCCAGATGAACATGATGGATTCATGATACATGGGAATTTTTCTAACGTCCACATCGCATGGGTGTGTTTGAAACCGCGTGCTCGTACCCACTAAGGGCCATCACAGACGGGGGTAAGGGCACTGGCAACCATGATTCTGAGAGTTAGATTGGCTTGGATTCTCTTGATTTCTTATTAGATCAGGTGTAACGAGACGCCAGTAGATAGCCTAGCTACCATCCCCACGAAAGTGACAGGCCCATCTGGGACTGGAATGCCATGATTATTCTGGCCACAGAAGCCCAATCGACTACGGCACTACCGGTGTATCCGGAGCAGGAGACATGCGACATCTGAGGGAGCGTAATAAAGGCAGCACCAACATAACCGAAACCGCATGCAACTAGAGCAAAACAACAATCACGCCAACGTAAATGAATGCAGACGCTGACTTTGGTTGCTTGTGCCACATGGACTCCACAAGCCCCGGTTCAGTCAGGTTTGTGTCATCATGTTGAAGCTCAACGATGCCCAGTTGAGTGCGAAAACCTGAGTGATTTAAGATTTGGTCGTATCTCAAGCGTGAACGCCTCAATTTTCACTTGGCCAGGCGAGTGAGCTACGCTGAACTCAGACCATCACGGCCATTCACGAGCCCGCGAATGGAGGCTGTCGGGATAAGTGCGGCGCATACGGAGAGGGTGGGATGAATCCTACCCGTCCCGAAATCAGAAAATAGATCCATACCATTTATCACTGAACCCTTTCACGGTCACCACTATTTCAAACATCAAACCCAATGAAAACATCAAGAAAAAAGTGGATCTTCACTGGATATATAAAGTGATATGCTTCCGAAAGATCTGATTTTCTCAATTAATTTTAAAACAACTAAGTCATTTTGTGAAATAATTCACCATGTGATATCATCGTGCAACTCGCCATTAAGAAACCATGGAAGCACTGTACCGCTGTTTCATCCTCGTTAGGAATCATCAGTTCGGTGCTTCCATGGTTTCTTAATGGCGAGTTGAACGATGATATCACATGGTGAAGTATTTCATCAAAACATTCAATCTCCCACTACTAAAATGCACCAAGTAATCAAGCTCTGTTGATCATATCCAAAGCCTTCGTCATACTTGGGCTTCCTGCAGAGAAGTCATCTATTGGTAGAGGTCGATTGCTGTGAGCTAGCGGACAGTAACCGTGCAAATCAGTGACAGATAGGTACAACACCATCATGTGGAGAAGTCCAACAAACCGTTCAGAGTCATGATGCTGAGCTGGGATATACGTCTACCCCCAGTACATCAATAGTTCGAATGCAACCACCGAAGAGCATGACGCAAAATACTGTAAATGACCCTATTTGGCGGATCATTTGCTCGTTAAAAAGAAACAGATTTTGTTTTAGACACGCATTGCTATCAGTTACCTGGAGAAAAAGAATGTGATAGTTTTCCGGCACGTTGTACAAACAACGAATCTTTTGAGAACAACGATCAATCAGATGAGTAAATTCTTGAGATCGATGTCCAACTTCCAGTATGCTGAGTCCAGACCCGTCCAATTCATTGATCCCATTGATGATATCTTGTTTTATCTGAAATCATCATTTAAAAAGAGTTGGCTGTATTCCGTTGACAATCTGTCTTTCGGAAACACAGAAATAAACGTTACATGAACTTATCAAAAAACAGAATTCATGATTGAATAAAGAATTCAGCCAACAGGTCTAGGAATGGTTCAAGGTAATCGATCGTTCGTGCAGTTGTGCTGTTCTGTAAGTATTTCTTCATTACCTGACTGTTTTTCTATTTAATGAATCCAAACAGCGGGGTACTACATGGATTTTTATGAATTCGAACTTCCCACCCATACGTGGCAAAAGTCATGCTTCACGCCGGACTCACACTGAGAATTTTTCTTTGTCTTTTTTGTGATTTTCAATTGGATGTGGGGTTTTCGTTTCTAACGTCATTTTTCCTTTATCCGGAGTTAGCTGGTAGTGTGTCAGAGAGGTCAGTGATCATCATCTCAGTTGCAGATATTTTGTGTTATTCAATACACGTACCAGGTTTCGATTGATGGTTTATCTAGCCTTTGCCAGTACGGAACCAAACATCTTCGGTGAGATGCCGATTCCAGCATATTACAATGCCACGAGGCAAGCTCCGCTGAGCAGTGCCCTTCTCCCAGAATGACCCGTTGCTATAGGGAGAAAGTAAACATGGAAGATGGAAAGGGACTGAACCTGTGTAGACGGGAAGAGAGAAGAACGCCGCAATAACCAACACATGGAATATAGTCCAACTGTCCAAACATTGTTCTTCGATCATTCTGATTCGAGAGGCGGTGACAACAATGTCTCCCACTGTTCAAAGTTTGCCGAGATGTAATTCATTGTCTGCAGCTCAAAGGTGGGGAGATCTGAATTGGACCAGAGACCCAGTCAACAATAAAATTGTTCATCATATTTGATGGATCCGGTTTCTTTTGTTCACTTAGCAAGAGTAAGAGAGGACATCTTAACTAGTTATCCCCTCAGATGTGCACAGATACACGTGCGAAGGATGAGTAAAGCGATAGCAACTGTTTTGCAACTCAGGGAATTTCACCGTGCAAAAAATCAGTGTAGAGAATAAAGATGATACAGAAATGGCATGGACATTGTAATTATTGACCGGACCCATGGCGGACCGTAATGGGTTTCTACTGGTCACAAAATCAAACATTCGAGGAAAACCTTTTTGGTATCCGCGACTCATCACGGCCTCGGATCATGCTGTTATCTACCAGGCAGTTTTCTGTTGTAATTAATCGCCCAGCATGCATTGGGATATCACAAACTGCGGTTAGACCTCCCGACCATTCTGACTTTACCGGAGTAGGAATGACGCCACGGTCCCGGCCTAGGAGTACAGTCACCGTGCAATGCTCCATCCCCGTCAAATGAGCCAGTGGATAGTTCTGCTGTTTCGTTGTCAAACGTCCATTTTGCATTTCGGATCGATTTTGATGGCTACAGCTTTTCTCGGTCTGATTTGTCAAGGATAGGCTCAGGTAGCAAGCAGCTTTCTTGAACTATTGTGCGAAACGATCCCACGTATTCAATTAACAACACCGAGTACGGCGTACTTGGGACTTCATAACTGCGCGTTCAATGGACAAAGTCCAACTGGTAATTCGGTTGGCGTGCAATCTTAGCACAGCAAAATGCTGCAGAAACATTTCGACAATAAAATTAATAAGATCTCAAACGATTTCTTTTCTTAAAATTACTATTACTTGCTTGTAGAGATACAGTACAAAAAACGGTTCTCATGATATACTATCTCGTGGAAAATAGATTTCACGCCCAGAAACTCACTTCCCGTGGAATTTTAGATGGTCCCGCTCCGAATGTGATCACCGGCTTTTCACGCGTGGTGTTCATTTCTACTGTTCCGGTAGACTGCCAAACCGTCTGGTTTTGTTCACTCAGCTGCTGTCACGTGACTTTGAGATTTCATGACCAAATGACAAACACACGTTTTAATTCCAATGGAATTCTTTTCTGACACCAACCCGTGAACAGCTTGCGTGGTCAGTAAGTCGTCCGTGGATAAAATTGTCCTGCATTGAATTAGATTTGAGCACACGAGAATTCGTGACAAATGTGCTGCGGAAACTCGACTAATCACGGTGACCTAATGCGTATGCACGTGTGTGTTTGGGGGGGGGTGGGGTGGGGTGGGGGGACGCGGATACAAACATGTGTGTTTTTGTCACATTTGACAAACGTAGCGGAAGGTGGAGGAAGCATTCTTAATCTGTCTACCAATAAGGTTCACCGGAGTAATAATTGGTCTAATCATTTATAGTCAAAACCTTAAGTTGAACACGGACATGTGATTCGATTGTGTGGTCGGTCAGCTCATACCATTAGCAATTAAAATATCAAATACGAACTATCGGATAACGAACACTATCAAAAGATAAACAAAACTTGTAGTTGCCTAGTTAATAAGTTGAACCTATAGAAGCATTCCGGTGTAGTTCAATTAGTTAGGTTATTTATTGCGAGGAAATTTGATGGTTTGTCGGAACCAAACAAATTCCATTCGTGAGAGGTGAAAAAGTCTTTTCGTACCTGAGAGATTTGAACACAAACAGGAAACTCCACTCACGTATTGTTTCCTCAAATGCTTGACAAGCTGTGCTTGGAGACCACGCCGAACGGTGCGGGGACATTTCACTCAACAATTTCTAGTTACTCGTTCTAATTTCACGAGTACACGATATCTACCAGGAGAAAATTTTCGTGGCTCAACTGTCAGAGAAATATTTTTGCGCGACTCGACAAGAGCAGGTGAATAGTAATCTGATTAAGAACAGGTGATGACAAACAAAATCCAACCTAATCTTTAAACGTTACATTTGGTCTACTACTTACTACGGATGACGTTGATACCTTTCATGCCGCCGGATTAGAACAGCCAAGTGAGCGATTTTTTCGACTGTTCGAAGCTGAATCCGAATAGGCTAAGTGACGGGGTTACGCAATCGGCTCTTCGTCCCTTCGATCCGCGATGCTTGATGCATGATACTCACGTCTCGATTGATGCATCCTATTTACTCATTTGTGCCAACTGTCTGTGTACATAATCGGTGGGACAAAAATGGGATCAAATTGTTACGTTTGTGCGGATCGAAAAATTTTGAAAAACCATCGTTCTTTAGGTAAAGCTGTGATCAGCGTCTTTACCGCCGGGTCTACTCGGTTTGCACATTTCCCACGGGCATATTACCGGCCTTGTTTGCTTTCATTTGGAATGCTAACAAATTTGTATTTCGATCAATGCGAATTGCCCTGGTGCACGAAATCTCCAATCATCCCAATTTCTTAGTAAAGTGACCTTCGGGGACATTTTATACCGTGAATATGATTGACCATTCGGGACTGTGTTGAGATAGAGATTACGAAAACTGTTACAGTATGTCGCTAACTGCCACAAGACATAAAAGTGAATTTGACTTTCGACAGTTTATTGCTGGCACAGATTCTTCTTCCGAGTGCACAACAAACACTTTGTAACCGGAAGTGAGGCAATCGGATATTTTCTTTTGCCTGAGAGCCTCCCGTTCTGTGCTCTTGAAGAAAAATTTTTAACAAAACGTAGTACGACGTTTCGAATTCACTTTGTAAATTCCGCATCAGGTTTCATTTCTTTTTGGAATAGGACTCAATCGTTTTATTCACTCCCTGGTTTTTCTTCCTTTGTTTACTTAAGGTCAGAGTGAAAAAAATTGATCGAGAAGCCGAACACTCATAGTAAACAGTAGGTGCAAAAATCAGAGCCAAGAGCAAAAGGTCACTTTATTCTTCCCAGAAATTCAAAGGAAACATCTATTCGATTGATCGGAGAAGTCTCCTGCAAAAGTAGGAATGGATAGCCACTCATCTGCGTCAGTTAACCTATGTGAAAATTCCAATTGTGGCGTAGTATTCACATTGAAAGCATCGACGAGGATACAAGATCACCTCGGTGCACAAGAAGCGGCCTCGTGTGGACCAGAGTTTCGATACACCGTTGAAAAAGTCGGAATAACAGAGCAGAAGTAGAACGCGGAATGGTTGGAAAACCAAAAGACACAAAAGGAAGGCAGAGTTTGCTGATTAGGGGGTTGACTACACAGTTCGAACATGAGAGATTAGACTTGGGCACATTTCAAAAGCAGTAATTTCATTTCGTCACTGTTAATTTGGGATTGGGATTTGTCAAGCAAATCAACGCTTCCAGCTTATCGCCCGGTTTCTTGCCTATTGGTTTGTGGGCTGAACACAACACGGACAGTTGTCATATGATTTGGTGACATTTCCAGCGAGCCCCCTAAAATCCTAGCTACGATGGGATTATACAAATGAATTTCCAGGACGTTCAATACCCTTGATCCAATTGAGTAGTGCCGGTGGTTGGCCCGCACAGTAGGATTTTCACTTTTCACAATAATGCTGCCAATCACTTATGTAAAATACTCTCGGAATTGCATTATACTTAACTAATTATTGCAGTGAACGGGCATGGAGATTGATGTTTTTACAGCAGACTGTTGATATCATCTCCATAACAAATGCACAGTCTGTGTTAGTGGCTTCTGTTCATAATGAACTAGGTTGCGTAATACGATTAGAATAGATTTTCTTTATCTTTCATCTTTTACTTCCTTTATTAATAAAGTAACAATGTACGTCATTTTTCAAGAAGGGGGAAGCGGCCAACAGAGGGCTGCCAAGGGAGAAGATTGACCGGCGGTGGACGGATTCAAAGAACCCGCGACCTTCACGTTCAAACGTCGCGACCTTAACTGTCCGGCCACCACCGGTTATTATGGTGTAACATAACTTTAAGAAATGAAACTGAATCAACAGTACGTTTGATTGTTATCAAATAGTTCGCAGTTGGTGACCCCGGTCACGATCAGGATAACTGTGCGTTGTGTTTTGTGATATCGATTCGGTCAAACATTCGGCAGTATTTATTCTGAGATCCAAGTGAGAAAGTTCTCGGTCTTTTTTCGGTTGATTTAAGTGTCATTGCAACGGTAACTATTGCAGAACCAATGCACTAAGTATGGGGCCGAATATGACAGCCAAAAGAATTCATGCCAAAATGCAAAGTTCCCGGTCTGGTAGCATGCAGGGCATAACGAACCCGAGCTTCTGACAAAAACAGTAAGCAATAAGGTCTCCCTTGAATATCAATCTGAAGCAAACTGAGACACACTTTGACCTTCGTCAAATATGGAAATGTATAAATTTTCCCGAGTAATCATAAGGCGTAAATGTTGCCCGAACAAAGCTTTCCTGTTCTTACGGCGCACTGGGTAATCAAAGTGATAAATTGACAAACAGATCCTAGTAAGCATTGTTTGCGTGCAGATGGTGCGTACCTTCTGAAATGAAAATGTTCATGAATTCATGTCGGTTATCTGTAGGAACAAGCGTTATCTGACCTGATTCGGTTGCTACATGAGTATGATGCCCAAAACGCTAAAGCAATTAGTGAACCCGAAATTTCCGGGTTTGTGAAATCAAATGGGTTCAAACTACTGACCAAGTATGAGAATTCAGTAGTATTAAGCACCTTACCCACCTTTTTGTGTGTAACTAATTTGGAAACTCAAATGTTCATTTTCGTTTCTAACATTGCCAAAAATACATCTTGTGAGTTAGGATCGAATGGCCCGGCTTATTGCAGTACCCTCGATTTGTACGCATGCTTTGCTTTTAGAAGCAAATAGGTTTTCTTTGTGAATAATACGTTCTCACAAATAATCAACGGTTGTTGGAAGCGAAATGTCACAACCAACAATGGACAGTTATTCTGAAATTGACCCGGGGTCACCAATCGCGGAATATTTGATAAAAACGAAACACACTTTTGGTTTAGTCACATCTTATCAACTTTGGTTGCAAACTGGTGACCGGAAGATTTTAGCAACGCACTTTCCGTGCACAGATGCCACGTTTCCGTGCTCCGGGGTTGGTGATATTCGAAAGGGCTGCTTGACCGACAGGAAAAGTACAGAAACAGAAGATCGGTCGTCAGCCAAAGTTCAACAACTGTAACAACTAGTTTTAACATTTGAACAACCAAATCAATAATGCGTTCTACAAGATACATGCCACACTATGGACAAATACTCTGTGCTAGGATGCATCAAATATTAATTCCTTATGCCAGTCTACTGCAGCCAGCAACTAAGGGTTATATGATCCTCCCCAATAACTTTGCATTAAGCGTAGATTTAAGGTAATATGAAACGATGACAGCCCTAACTATTAGTCCTGTTCCAGTATTGTTGAATTAGATAAAGGGTACTCAATGGTTCGAAAGCTAATTTGAAACTGTTATATTCAGCATGGTAAAACAAGCGTGAACCGCCAAGCAGAATACCTCGACCATACACTTTGATTTCACGAACAAGGAATTGGGAGAATCATAAAAATATCACTGACAAATGTTCCAGGTTGGTGGAGAGGAGAGTGGAGAAGCCTCCGCCCCCCACCAAAAAATATAATATCCCACTGATCACGAAGCTGAAATAATCACCCGATGTTTTCCGAAGCTAGCAGACTGCAGTTAATTAAGAAGGTTTGTGAGAGAAAAAAATGATAGGACGCTGAATGGCTCAATTCAACATGAATCGAAATGATGAAATCAAATTTAGAGAAAAGAGTAGGAGAAATGGTTGATAAATTTGCTCTTTAGATTCACTGGGGTTGCTTTTGTAGACCATTGTTGAAGGCAGCATGTTTATCGGCAGGTGTTCGCCACAACAACGTTTGAAGTTTAGTTTTCAAAAATCGTAAATTGCATTGAATTGCAGACGGGGATGAATAAAATCACTATTGTTCATCCAATATTGATTTTTCCTTGACATTTGAGTGATAAGAAAAACCTGTTGGGATGGACATAGTTTTTTATTTGTGTTGTCAACAAAGAATGAGAGGATGTGACCCAATTGTCGGCGAATCTTTACGGCAAACTGTTGCTGTTTCTGCTATCCATTCACAACAACCTCTTCGGACTTCTCAGAACGACTGTCAACCTCATTTGTGGCATTTTTCATCATTCACTGAAGAGAGAAAATGCTATTATTGACCGAAAAATAACGAGCTTCTCTTAGTGCCGTACCGCAGAATACTCACAACTAATTAAGTCAGTATGCTATAGTTGATGTGAAAAACTATTGGCATTGATGTCGCATTAATCAGAACGATTTCGACGTAGTTCGATCGTTACAGAAGAAAAGAAAAACTCTGTTTGTATAGCACCGTGTATTCGAAACCACACGTGGATTCAGTTATGATCCTACTCAAAACTTCCCACCCAGGGGACATTGAACCTATCAACACTACTGAACAACTCTAATTGGTGTCTCATCCCAAATGCAAGTAGGTACGAAAACATGAACGAGAACAGTAATGCTGCTAAAGCTGCGGAATATGGCACTTGTACTTTCCGTCACAGATTTCAGTTCTGAAAAATGTTTTTTTAAACGAGGGTCCATAATTTTCGGGATACATAAAAACCGACATTTGTTTAAATATTACGCTCGCGTAAATTTTTACGACCGCAAAAACTGTGCGAAATCTAATGTTCTTATTCGTCGCTTTGTGTCTCGTGAGACAGCTTTCCACGAAACAACATAAATGGCCAGACTAACTTGATCGATCACGTGGATTGGTGAATGCAAAATAAACGCGCGGTATTTGTTCTGTGTTTCTGTTCTCTCTTGCGAGCAGGAAGATCAACTTTTTGAATTCGGAGGAAAAAATCATCGTGATCTTTCGGTGTTCTTCTTTAAATCACCTCTTCCTAACGGAATGTTCAGTAGCACAGCCCTCCTGGTGAGACGTGACGTCTATTTCGTTTTCGACAATCTCGCTGTCTGTTGACTAGCCCATTACCTGGAATATCATGGGATGTGGTTTGAATATGTTCAGTCTGCATTAAAAACAAGAATTAAAAGTTTGGATGGAAACCGAGTACCTTTGCCCATGGCAGTTGCTGACGGAATATGAAAAATGGGTAAAGGTTCCAATGAATACACACCCATGAACTAACTAACACAAATGAGTGAGGAATTTCATCTTACGATTGATGGATAAGCTCATTTTTAGTGAATCAGCAGATAAATGAGGAGTATGGTAAAAAAAATCAGTCTTCGGAATTAACTAGCTCACACCCGCTAGGACACAGACTTATCATACTGGATGTGATTGAATTAGTTCATAGTTAATATGCCAACCAACAGTCTAGTTCGGACCAGGTGTTTGGTGATAAGTGACCCACGGTAGACTGAGCGATTTCGGACGCACAGAGGAAAATCGTCAGCTATTTATGTCATCATACCTAAAGAAAGTCAGTGAAAATGGCACTTACTTGGAAGACTTGCGTTGATTATGTAAATGTTATTATCAGCATTTGCCTATTATGGCTTCAACTCAACTATTTCATGCTTGAATCCCAACTGTTAGCAAACACTCGTATGAGGGCTTAGTTAGAACAGTGGCAGAGTAAATGTAATCGAAACTCACGCACAAAGTCACAAAGAAACAATAGCCTGGGCAAAGGTCATTGGAACCAACTGGCGGATGGTGGGGAACCGTTTTCAATCAGACAAACACTTTACGTTTGCAATCCATACACGAAGCTCATCGATCAGATCCCCATAAAAGCCAACAATCTGAGCTAAGATCAACAAATTTTCAGATCCATTAAGCCATAGAACTCATGTGCTTGCACACATCAGGCTTATTTCGACTAGTGACAACGGATTCGACAAAGCTTCTGAGTTTGTTTTAGGCACCGAGCTATAACCTTTCGTCCGCCGTCCCAAAATTGGGGATAAAAAAAACTGCACAGGGTACCGACAGACTGGAGACGGTGAAATTTATTGCTGGGGGGGACGAGAAAGTGTTGGTTACAAGTCGTCTTGTTGAAAAAAGCACAAAGAAATGGTTCTGGTAAGAGGTGCTGACTCTAAAAAAAAAAACGCTGAAAACAACGTGTGTTGTCATCCAGACAATTATATTACTCGCGTGAGATTTAAACACGGCAAGTGGGGCGCGCCCAGGGTGAAACTATTTTACGACATACTTGGTGAGGTAAGAAAAATACAGGCACCTCCAGTGAAAGGTGTTCATTGATACAAAGCACTGTTTCATCTTCTCTCCATAAAAAGAAGCTAAGTATTTACGGTTGATGTTCATCTCTTCCCTTTATATTACCGGAGGCATGACCACAGACAACATGGCAGCCAGTGCACTGACGAGTATCGTTTTATCGCGAATATGAATAGACCGATTGTTAGCGTGAATGAATGAGATACAGGATTTTGTGGGTTTTATTCCTGAAGTGTCCATGTTTTCGATTCGGGACATTCTCGAAAACATGACAATAACCAATTAACAGCGTGAATAATAAGTTTTTCTACAACATAAACTATGTCCTTCCCGATCCTAATGCTCGCGGACATCGATTGGTAAGCTAGCTCGACACGAAGTTGTTCTTCAACATAAAAGTAAAAAGAATGTCTCATTGTGGTGAAATGTACCCTTGTGTGCCATGCGTGGGCTGATGATCCTGCGCGAGAGGAGTGTTTTAGAAGGAATTAGATTTGAAAACTTATCCCCAAATTTTGGACCAAAGTCAGTATCTTATATCCTTGAGTGTAAAGTAGTCTAATATTTTTTTAAAGCATTATACTGACGGCAGCGTTTTGCGCACAAAACGGTTCATCATCAGGTTTTGAGTGGGGCAGAATGCAAAACGGTGCGAATTTGTTTGTCTATGTCCAAAAAATATACCATAATGCTTAGCTAAGCAGTGAGCAGAAATCGAACTTCCTGAGGCGGCGGTCCGGAAATATCACATTGTTCATTTCGGTGAATAAGAATTTCCTGCAGTACCTACTTTCACCTTGCGGGAATTACTCGTAGTTCTTGGATATTGTGTTGTTCGTGGGAGGTTTGTTAAGTTCCTGAATGTAATAAAAGATACCATCCAGGCCCACGCAGAGTTCGACTGTGCGTCGATTTTGAAAAGGGGTAAATAGACCTCGAAGAGCGACTAGGATGAGCGCTAAATATCGGCAAAAGAGAGTTGTGGAAGGCCTTTATGGGGGGGGCAATTATAGCCCGAACCCTGACTGAGCACACGTGACTGTGAGTGCAGATGCACGTCGAATCGGAACAGTGAACGGACGAGTACATCGCTGCTTCAATTCAGATCTCTGTCGCTAAACCACTGGTTAACCTGTCTTTTGCATATTACTCGCTTTACCGATTATCAAATTCGCGCTTAAAGATTGATAAAAAACTGAACTCGTTTAAAGCGTTAGATATATCTAATATTTAATGGCTATAAAGTAAATGACGAAAATCAGTTTTAATATCTATTAGACATGCAGCATATAAAATGTGAGAGCACTTCCAAATAGTAGCAACCAAAAATACTAGGTATTCGATTTTCGTACTCTCAGCATGCAGCGCACTAGAGCAACCCCACCGCAACCCCGGTAAATTTTCAGGTCGCAAATATCCATCTACCAAGGTGATATACATTATATTCCAAACTCACACGCATCTAGTCATTGTAATCCCCAAACGATCAACAAATAATAACTCATCTCCCTCGGATTGAACCCTATGAAAGGTGACTCATGAGACACAGCGAACCATTGGTCATGAAGAACGCGAAATCCTGCCCTAACAAACAACAAACACTCATCAAACAATAATCGCTAGCCAAATAATAAAAATCGCATAACGACCGAAGTTAAAACATGTATTAGTCGCGACAATTTGTCGACAAACAAACGGAGGACCCACGACACAGAAGCGCGAACTAAATAAACTGCAAGCAAGATTTAGAGTTACAGGCGCGCAGAATTTCAGCACCCTCGATTCCCCACCACATCTATCGAACAAAACTATAGCTCTAACATAACTTCTTCCAGCCGACAACTTAGCCTTGAAGCCTACATCACCACCACAACGCAACTGGCGGCACCCAAGACACTGAAATTTCGGCAACAATCTAACAAAATCTAACACAGGGAAAAAATTTTACCAAATACAGAGCTGAGACCGAAAATCGTCAATCAGGGTTGTTAAATCGATTCACACTAGCCCAAAACGAGAGCACGTGGCACCGAGGCTCAAGCTTACTTGGGAGACTATGAAGGCGAATGAATCACTTAAAGAAAAGGAAAATAGAAGAAACTATCCTGAAATAA